>DVQG01001428.1:0-10818 GCA_018231605.1 Papilio ambrax
CACGTTTTAGGCTATATATTTTCGCGCCATTAAACTTAGGGGGTAAATATTTTGGATTAAAACCCTAATGTAGGAAAGAGACCATAAGTCGCTGCCAACATCAAGGAAGCAAGGTTGCTATGGTTTGTCATAATGTCATTTTGACATCTGCAATTGATAATTTGACACATGTCATATAAAATTTTCATAATTTTATGCGGATGAAGTCGTAAAGGAACAGCTAGTTTATTATAACCCTAATCAATTTAAGTGAAAGGTTTTAATCGCATCTATGCGCATATCCGCAATAAAAGTAATAAATCCAGCGACTGTTGGCAGTATTTCAATAAAATTCTACACCAGATTGCGTTGCGGTGCCAAATGTTTTAATGTCGCCCTCCCCCCACTCCTACCGTGAGAATACATACACGCGCCCCCCATATTCCTACATATTCATCTTACGATGCTACTGAGAAATGTTTGCACGAGTAACTTGATTTGCTTTAATACAAGGATAAAGAAACAGGAACCGCGGTGATCGATAAAATTGCCCTAACACATTACGATTTTTTTTTCATATGAAAGTGAATACGTCACGCCTGTCAATGGCAGTGAGAGTGTTAAGAATGTATCGGTATAATGTAGGAAAGTTGCCAAACGGTTGACTGCTGTACGCAGAATTGTTCAACAAACGTACATAACATAATAAAACAAAGGGACTCTATCAGTGACCAGGACTAACTTGAAAATGATTTATTCTAAATTGTGTGAAATCTTATTTTATAAAAAAAAAATACACTTCACTCAATCCATTATTGTCAAAGAGGGATTATCACGATGTCTGAATCCAGTTGTACGAAACTGGACTGTGAAACTTTTGTCCTTTTCAACAGCTAGAAAATTGCACATTCAACACGAACGTGAATCGACCACGGAAACTGTTGCATCACTCATTGTCCTCTAGGGATGTGAAAGCGGTTGAAGTGTTAAAAAATATTTCACACCAAATGATTTTACATGTTGGATAATACTGTAATATAAATTTGAAATTACTCAATACTAGCTTTCGCCCGCGACTTCGTCCGCATGGAATAAAAAAATAAGTAACCTACGTGTTCTTCAAGACTTTGCTTTACAACTATGACGAATTTCATAGACTTCAGCCGTTTAGGCGGTAAATTCTAACAAACATTCATCCATCCATCTCAACTTTAACATTTATAATCATCATCATCATCACATTAGTAAGATAATATTGTTTACTTTATTTTCGTTGTAACAGCGGAATGTATCTAGCAATATAAAAATTAGTCAGTTAGGATTTTCACCAAAGGTAGCGAAAAAGTGGTTCCAAAATGCAATTTAAAAAAACAATTGAATTATTATACAAAAAATGAGTAATTCTGTGAAGTAGCAACCCTATTGTGAACAAATTGCCGCTTCGACCTGTCATCGCACGGAGTCGTCTAAATGTGTTTGTTGTGGTCGCAGAAGTAACTCGAATTCCTCGCCTTCGCCTCTCCTCGCTTTTCATACCGTAAATCGAGTTTGCAACTGGGACCTACTTTCTGGTACTTGAAAATTATTTTTAGTCCTAACTTATTTTAGATGTTATTAGTGATATAACTGTGTAATATTAAATAAATTAGGGATGACACTTTCTTAAACTAAAGGTCCAAACATTCCATTACGAAGTAACGAATAATTTGTAATTCATTGAATTACGTACTAAACAGGTTTAATAAAACTATAACAATGTTCAAAATATATTTTTATTCATATTTAAAACATAGTTAAGTTTGAAAACTTTTGTAATTTGCATAGCCAAATAATTTTCCTATTAAAAGTATGACAAACATACATGACCTTTAAAATCCTGATTTTAAAGAGATTTTCTGACTTCTTTGTGGTTTATAGGAATAATTAGCTTGGTTATTTCAAAGGACGTTCCTTTGGCTGAATCTTTTTTACGTTTCGGTCCGTACCGCGTGCACATTAATCAACATCCTTAATCCGATCTGAATTCGAATTTCCTTTATATTTTTTTTCAAATATTCCCTCACAAAATTTAGTCGAAGCGAAAATTTAATTTGTTTTGAAAAATATTGTTTATTTTTCTAAAAACGAGATCCAAATAGAAAACTGATTAACTATTTTAGATTAAAAAGTTATAATAACTAGAACTAATAGTTTTTCATTCAGCTTTTACCCACATTATAAAGCAATAATTTCTATAGTTAACTTTAGGATAAAATTAAATTCAAATATTAGGTGTGCAACTAAGTTCACCCTTTTTTTCGATAAAAATATAACTTTATTATATTATTTCTATGAAACACAATCAGTTATCTTCATAATTTTAATTTAATCATAATGAATAAAATATTGATATTCAATTTAAATTTCAAACTAATCTGTACAAGTTGAAACAAAAAAATCGAATGCTCAGAGCTCGACAAGATTTCGATGCCGTTAATGCCCTATACTCATAGTTTTTGTTTCCCGCTGCTCTGATAGCTCTTTGTTATCCCGAATAAATTTACATCTTAACAAACAACGTTGTAGACACTTTTTGCAACACCAGCCTTAATGCGTTCTTAATGAGAAAATGGATGTTTCATTTTTTCACGGTAATTCGCGGTTTTCATTAATTTTTAATAAGGCATTGTTATATTGCTTTAATCTTTCTATTTTTGATCACGTGATAAATATTGGTAACTTTAAAATATGAATCCATGATGGGAAAGGTTCAGTTCAGGATCTTATTGTAAATTATTTTGTATTAGTTTTAATTCAATAAAAACCTCAAATATGTAACAAACTTGTACAATTTACTTAGTCATAGTGTGGTTGCACATCCGAATTCGTTTGTAACAGTAAAACATGCAACTTCCGTATTTTTCAATAGGATTTTCACGTCCAGCGCGGCCGAGCTGTGAGCACTATTGCGTCACTCATTGTTAACTAGGGCTGTCACGTTGTTTAAAATAATAATAAAAATAAAATAAACGTGCATTATTAATTAAAGAGGTACTGTTAATTTGCATGTAAAGTCTTTATACGTAGGATTTATATCCAATATCGCTACAAAGTAATTAAAACATTAGGGGTTTTCCGCCGCATTTCAGTAGTTTATTTCTTAAAATGTCCCATGATCAATATTTCTTATACCGAACCAACTATAGTGGCTAATGTAAATGATAAATTTATTAAATATTTATTTATAGAATACCGGCATATTGCAAGTGACAACCCTACCGTGAACAAATTGTCGCCTCGACCTGTCGCTGCACAGTATCGTCTAATGTGTTTGTTGCGGTCACAGAAGTAACTCCAACTCTTCGACTTCACCTTTTCAAAGTATAAATCGTATTTACGCAGCAAGTTATGCAATTTCTGCAACTTTATGCCTGAATTTCTATACTTTTGTAAGCTTTGCTCTCCAGTGGATCCAACGAAATGCAAGTTGAAAATAATTTTATAGTAGATAACATTTGTATGATATTTATCATGTACATAATACATACTTCAATAAGGATAAAATTACTAAGAGCAGGCGCAAACCTTTGACTAAACTATCGCACAACACGTGTGCGATTGTCGATTGTTTCGCAGCCGTTTCAATTGTTTAGTTGCACAACTAAAAAGCAAGTAGTGTGCTCACCTCTATATAAGTCCATAGGAATCAAAGCGAGACTAAACAGTTGTGCGATAGTTTAGTCAAATGTGTGCGCGCGCTTTAAATGTTATGTATCGAGCCTTAGATATATTGAATGTAAAATGTATGCGACAGAGACAATACTCTACAATTTTGTGGAGCATTGTCCCTTTCTAAAGCCAGATATGTAAAATTACGGCAGGGCTTAACTCGTATAACTAGTAAATCGCAAGCTAATTTTGTTATATATAGGTGAAAAGATTTAAATTGTCAACGGTATATATCCGTCGGAAGCTATATAAAGGACTTAATTGATTATCCCTTGTACGAAGTGAGCATCTCAAAATAGCTTATAGTCCAAGCAACCTTATCGAACAATATTTACAATAACAATTTTATTTATTAGGAAAAACATTTGGTACGATTCATACACGCATGAATGGTTTAGAAGTTAACAAATAAAACAATTGAAAGAGACGAGAGCTTCACATTTCCTTCTCTATCTATACACAATTTAAATATGCACTACTTAGGGCCTGTCCCACAATTCTTGTAAATTGTCATATAACAATCCAACGTATGAAATATATGATGGAAATATCGGATTTTGGTACTCTATCTGACAGTGGCGTCACTTTTAAGCTATCTGAACCTCTATCAGACAATGGTTGGACAGGCCATTAATGTTATTGCCGTAATATCAACAAAAAAACTACGTGTTATAAGCGGGCGCGAAATTATTGTGTGATTGTCCTTTGTCGATTATTTCGCAGCCAATTCAACTGTTTAGTTGCACAACTAAAAATCTACTACTCTTCGCTAAGTATATTTTAAAGGTTTTTGACTTACTGTTATAAAATTCTGTAAAAACATTTTGTTTTAATTCAAACATTAAGTCAGTCTAACCAAATTCTTGGATGTCAGACAATCCAACGTGTAAAATAGGCGATGGAAATATCATTTTTATACTATCTGAGCCTCTATCAGGCAGTGGTGGGAATATCGGATTTTGTTATTCTATGTGACAGTGGCGTCATTTTTATGCTATCTGAGCCTGTACCAGCCCGTGGCGGGACAGGCCCTAAGATTAAAAAACTTACGTTTATGGGACACATTAATGGAGAACCACCATCTCCGGTGCATGTGTCTTTCTTCGGCTCCCCGCCAGCGCACATGAAGGTTATATGCAGTTTGAATAGCGGACCCAGTCTGGTCAGACGGAGTTCCCGCTGACATCTACTCCTATCAATAACGGGGATATCCACCTGAAATATATTAATAATTATTAATATTACTAGCTGTTACTGACGCTATTAAAATAAAAAAAATATATCCTATGTTACTCACAGATAAATTACCTTTATAACAGTGAAATAATTTTTCAAATCGTCCCAGTAGTTTTTGAGTTATTTCAATAGATACAAAAATACAATTCTTTACACTTTAGAATTTTAGTATAGACTAGCTGTTTCTCGCGAATTCGTGAAAATCATACTATTTTACTTTATACCTTATACTAATATTATAAATGTGAAAGTTTAGATGGATGGATGGATGGAGGTTTGTTAGAGTTTGTAGCCTAAACGGCTTAAGGGATTTCGATGAAATTTGGTATAGATGTGGAGGACAGTCTGGAAGAATACATAGGCTATTTACATTTGTTTTTTTTAATTCCACGCAGACGGAGTCGTGGGCGAAAGCTAGTTAGAAATGAATCTACGTTAGTTTACGGAAATTATTTATAACACAACGAAATTTAAAAGAAAAGTGTTAAGTTTATATTTGAATTAATATTATTTTTTATTCTAATTCATTTGTTAGCATTTTGCGAATCAAAAAATCTTTATGCAAATTAATTTTTACGTTCATAATAAATGTCTTCGTTTGTTACCCTAATTACAATTATCAACATTGACCAGTACAAAAGTAGGGTAATTTGAAAACATTTTCAAGTTGTTATTTCCTTATAATATGAAAAAAGAATACCTTAAGTATTAAGACTTTCTTTTAAACTCACAGTAGATCGGTAACGAGAGAATAAAATGTAAGTTAAGTGGCCCCCTCTTAATGGATGCAATTGGAAGCAATCTTGCTGTCATCGGCGTATTAACAATTGCTTTGTTGTTTGCCGACAATCGTAGACTTGGTATCTTTATGGTTGCTTAATTTTATGTCTTTCTTCCTTTTTGAGCTAGAATTTCTTCAATACTTGAGTCGCGAAAGCCTGAACTACAGGTTCATGGGTCTTAAAATGAGTGATTTTATATGGATGAACATGTTGTTGACACACTTTAAAGGGTTCGAGAATTATTTCCTTGTCGTTGCATAAAATAAATTTAGGTCTCGAAATAGGTCTGATATCAAACGCCAAGCTAATTCACGTGGGTTAGTATCCAAAATTCAATCTTGTTTATATGTGTATAGTTTTATGACTTTTTCTAACTAACAACTGTTTGTATATCTATTAACCACAATAATGTTGGAAGTAATAGAAGACTATTTTAAAATTATAGACGTATTCTAACAATTATCATTATTTCTTCCTCTTAACCTACTCGTGTAGGGTTGGCGTAAAAGATTTTCATCGTCTAGATAACGCTATCATCCGTCATCTCAGTCATCACTCCCTTCTTTTAAGACTTCTAACGATATCTAAGAGAATTGTTTAAACATAGAAATATATTAGAATGAAGCGTTAAGATACTTTAACTCGAGATATATTTTACCTGAGCCGAGACAGGGCAGTCAGAAATCTCGAAACCGGTCTCAGATAAAGATTAAGTTTAATTAATAATGGTTTATTTTGTACGTCGTTTCGAGGAGCAGGTGCAAACTGGCTCTTAACTACAGTGACACAATCGACTCGATTAGATATCTTATAAAATAGATAAATAGAATAATGGGTATTTAATAGCAATACCGATATAACGAATGCGTTTAAATAGGTATTGATGAAAGGAATATTGTAAATGTTTTGATAACTTACGGAAAAAAAATCACAGATATATCGGACTATCGAACAGCTTTGGCCTAGCCTGGATAGTATAGAATATATGTCTCATATCTTTTCTGTCATTTGTATACATTTCCCGTAGATGTATAATATAGCCTGTGTCACTCAGTGATAATCTTTCTAATGTCGAAGGAATATTTGAAATAGGTTCAGTTGTTTTGGAGCATATTCAGTGCAAACAATCATATATTTTCTTTTTATAATATTAAAAATTAGCTGTTTTTCGCGACTTCGTCCAAGCAATATTAAGAAAAAAAAGTAGCCTATTTTTCTTGATATTACAAACAGATACTTCAATTTTATTTTAGTCTAGATATAAATAATTTGGAAAATATTTTTTTAACGTTAGGGTTGTTTCATTAAAATCTCTGATGTGAAATATATTTTTTAGAAATTAAACGCATATCTTAAATCTATGAACAAAACAGCATCTATGTGTTTTAGTAGTATTTTTAATAAATAGTTAATTAATTATATTTTAATAAAAGTCTTTACATTAACAACAAATTGCTTTATTCGTAAGTCCCTGAAGTAATTGAAATTTTTTTACACACGATGTTATTTGGTCTGCGGGAAGATTAAAATTTTATTATTCCACTTACACCATTAATGTGGCAAAACTTGTCTTAAACTTGCGTAAAAAAAGGAATTGTTTATGATCAAAATTTTATAGGACATGCTACGGTTAAAGTTAACTTTTTTAAAAACGATAAAAATGCCATCGACTGGACAATTATTAGTACATGTTGGAGTGACGAGCGGTTTGCTGAATTTAATTCCGAAGGTAGACATAGACTCGGTACTTTATCCTTATTGTGGGCGTGCGTTGTCATAGATGATGAAATAACAATCGCGTAATATCAGAAGCACCTGTTTCATAAACAAGTTCAGTTAATATGCATTTTTGGAGAGCTAAGAAAACGGACATGTTTTTAAAAGAAATCAGCCAAGTTATATGACGATTACTTTTGTTTTTAAGGCATTTCAGTGGACGAGAATCTCGAAAGTATTGAAGTAAAATAATTCTTTAGCACGCATTTTTTATTTGGAGAGATAATTGATGATTTAATATTACTAAATAATCAGTGTTTAATAGTTTTTATCAATCTGAAGAAAAAATGAAGTTATAACTGATGTTTTTTTTAATAAATTTTTGAAGTTGCATTAATGACTTATTTTGAAAAAAAAATTAAAAATCATGACTAAGTACTAATAAAAGGGTAACTTTTGTATAAGGCATATGGGAGTCAAAATTATAACAAATGATCCCCTCTATCACCTCTTCACGGGAATACATCGAATTACCAAAAACCCTGTATATAAGAATGCGTTAATTTGTACTACGTTCCAAAACAAAGGAGAACCTCCTTAAGACCGAGTTCCCAATCTAACCTCTTACCCGCGCGATTTCTATAAATGCACAATTAAATGTGCGGAAAACCAAACGTATTACAATGACGCAGCTGTGATAGTTAATCGTTGGATAAACGGTTGGTACAATTCATAAGAATTGGAGTTTTTTTATATTAAAAACAAAGAGGACGAAAGGCCTTTTTATCGACCCAATGGTAGATAGACTGTACGGTGCCTAATTAATATATGATACGGTAGAATAAAAGTTTTTTTTTATTTCAGAAATGATAATAAATTTATTAATGCATTGAAACGACTAAATATCAATACCACGTTTAAACTTCAAATTCTATTAAAATGTTGACGTCTGTCAAGTTCAAGGTTTGTTTTTAATGAAATGTTTGATTCGTTTCAGTATTGGACCGCGACTCTATCTAGTTTAATCTCGTATATAAAAGTACTCATCCAAAAATTACTTTGTGCGTAATGTCTAAAGGTCTTGTCGTCGGCCGCTACGCGCTCATGACTTGCGACTCGCGGGTAATCGTTAAAATAAATCTTAGTACGATAATGCCGGACTAACGAGTGACGCTACAATGCCGCGACAATCGGCGGCGGGCCCTTTCATCTTGACACTTTGTCTTTTATACTGACGTCGGCGCGCTTCGGCCCTTGGAGGACGTTTTATTCGATTAAAAATTGTCCTAATTATTAGGGTTGTTGGGTGTGGGAAAATGGGTTTTTTATTGATTTTAAATAGTTCTAACTGATTTTTTATAGTAAAACTTTGAATTCCTACTAATTAATTACTTAACTGGTTTAGAAAAAAATATTAAGTTTACTTCACTTATGTGATTCACGGCTAAAATACATTTAGAGTATGTTTGAATTTCCTTTAAAATGAAATTCTTTGCTATTTTATGGATGAATAAATAACCTTAACCTTAATACGTAATGATGTATATATTTTGTAAAAATTATTTAATTCCCAACGATGTTTATTTAATTCTTAAACTGGCCAATTCTTGTGGGCGGACTATACGCGTTATTGGTTTATCGGATGCCCGGGTAATCTGCAAATTTCGCCAAAGAGTCGGCTCCTTTGTTCCGTCGCGTGCGTTTTTTTTTTTAAATTATCCACCTTCAAGAATCGATTGCGGACTTGAAGTGATCGCGATCAGAATGCGCCCGGTGAAACTCAAAGCATAACTCTGTTTGAGTGATCGACGACTAAGTTTTAAGTGCATTTTTATTAATTTACACCGAGCACTGTTTTGTGCTCGGTTACAGTTGAGTTGTGAAGTTACAAAGTTGTACCTCGATACGTATACGTTAGATAGATAGATGTTTATACCTCATTCAAATAGATACTACATTTCTTTTTACCCACGACTCTGTCCACGTGAAATTAAAAACAAAATTAAGTAACATAAGTGTTCTCCTTCCTTTAAATCTTTGCCAAATTTCAATGTGATCCGTTCACTTGTTTAGGTTGCAAACTCTAACATGCATCCATCCATCCATTTAAACTTTCGTATTAATAATATTAATAAGAATTTTAATGCAATAACAATCTCAGAAAATACAAGTGTTACATGGATCATACATAATATACTCGTATGTATTATTTAAGTAATAAAAAAATTGACAACTTTACCACACATGTAACTTTTGTATATCACAACAAGCAAATGTCTACAAATTTATAAGTAAAATATTACCAGTATAAAAAATTACCCTTAAATTCATGTAATAAAAAACCTTCAAAATATTCAAAGCCTATAATTATTCCATTAGACCTCCATAAAAATGTATAGCAGTTAAATTATTCAATAATCGTTTCTTAAACGTTTACCCCATACCGTTACACTACACGAACGATTTACAGCTGTACATTAAATTATTAAAACAACAAAGTTATTTGATTGCATCCTATTTTGATTGCTTGTTAGACCATAGTTTTATTGTGGAATTTTATTTTTCTATTATGGCAATATTGACTCTGTCTAGAGTCGTTGAGCTGTGGCAGTTAATTGATTAAAAGCTGCAGGAGATCAAAGTATATTGGTTCATTTAAGAGGATGTAACGTTGTGTTCTTTATGTCTTAATAAGATATTTACGGTTGTAATTGGAGTTTCAAAGCTAACAATTATTGATAAATGTAATAGTCGATAGTAGACATTGCATCCGTTAACCTCGATTTTATACTTACATTGTAACTTTTGAATTGAGTCTCGTGAATACATCAGTGAAAGGAAATCATTCTATAATATTGACGGGAATTCTTGATATAAAAATGAAAAGATTTCCAACCAACATACACCAAGAACAAAAGATTTTCATAAAAGTAATACACTAAGAAGTAACTAAATAATTCCTTGAATTACTTAGACCTCCCATATTGTAGCTCTCGTGTCTATATTGTAGAATTATTATTACATTGATGTCGGTGTCAGGGAAGGTACATTTATACGTAAATGTAATTATAATAAATTGTATAGTATTTAATCATTCAGGTTCAAAGTAAAACTATTGACAAAAAAAGTTGTTGACCCGTGTGAAAAGAAAATTCACCAAAATTTCGATGCTAGCAAGGAATTCGAAACCGAACCGAAGAAAAAGTACAAAATGAAGCCGATATCGGTAGTGAGATCTTTGGCCATTTGCTAATTACTATACCGTGGAAGGCTTTGTGGGTAACGTAAAAACTTTGATCCCGTACGTGTGGTGAAAAAAAGACTGAGAGCCTTTCCAATCAGTCTAGAGTCAGTACCTAGTTGAGACATTATTTAAAAAAGTACTTTTAAAGAGAGC
>DVQG01001429.1:0-10814 GCA_018231605.1 Papilio ambrax
CGTTAACGCACAATATTAGAAACGGTGAAAGATTTTTTGAAATTGGCTCAGTAATTATACTTATTTCAATACATACAAAAATACAAATCTTTCCTCTTCATAATATTAAATAAGCAAGACGCTATACACAATTACAACTAATTACTCTTGATATATAAGATAGGCTAATTAAAATAAATCTAAATCCGTCTTTAGAAAACATACTTAAAAGCGCTATCTAAGTGTTTAGATGAAAGTCCGAGAATGAATAAGGTATTGCTTAGATACAAATTGTGAATACTATAGCTGAATAAGTAAGCATAGTGAATACATTAAAAATTCAGTTCAGTTTCATGAGCTTTCATAAGCATATCAATTTACTCAAAGAGTGTAGTTCCCCGTTGATATCAACAGATGGCTCCGTGTGCGCACTGCTATGTCAAATTCTCTTTGGTTTGCCGCTGCGCTATTGTATCGATTTTACGTACACACCTTAGTATTTACATGAGTAAAAAATACATAAATGAAAATAATTATAAAAACTATATTTATAGGCATAAATTAAAACATTCAAATTTCTTAAGTTGTGGAAAAATCATGTAACAGTTCAATAGTTTTTATTTACTGAGAAAAAAGCTAGGAACGGCTCGAAAGCAAAATAAAACCGAAGTCGCGCGGTGCTGGCAACTCACAAATGTCTATGAATTTGACCCCGAAGCTCGTGTCCGGAGTAGAAGGAGAGTGTGGTGTAGGGCTAGGCCCTTAGTTTTTGATCTTCGTCTGTTAATGTTGTGTAAAATGGGCACATAAGAGGTAATTTCTTTTTATTTAACATAAGTGTTATCAAATAATTGTATTTTAGTGTCCGCCGCGATAAATGCTTGAAATAAAAATATCGTGAACTGACTACGAACGACTTCATCTAAGAATATCGTCAAATGTCGCGCACTGATTATCTTAAACTAACATAATTTAATAGCAGTGTTATTTTTAAATTATTAATGTGAAATATAGGATTGCGAAAACGGGTTTACATTCTTTGAAACGGTAATTATTATGTGAATGGAAGGATATAGTTGAATTTCGTAAATGTGAGACAATGGTGTATCGATTATTTTGCGCTAACGAAATGTCATCCCGGTGCCGTAGTGTTAATATTAGAAGTCTATGTTGGTGATCGCGATTGCTATTGTCTAGGCATCTACGTGTTTTAAATTGAGCTTGCTGACATCGAAATTAAGAACTGTGACCGAAATACGCTTAATTAATATTTTCTGTCTTTTAAGGTATGGTTGCTTTCAATTAAAATTAATACAAATGGTGAAAAAGTTAAAACTGTAAATTATTTTTCTTCTACGTAAGGGTTTAAATACACTTTTAAAATGTTTAATTAATTTATATACCAACTTTTCGGAATATGTCATAGATACTTTTCCACTAGAATTTGTAACAGAAAATAACTTCAATATCAAGTCCTTCGGCAAATAATAAAAAGAGTATTGACCCGTTTAGTTTATTAAGTTTTTAATTTTTAAAAATTACACACATGTACTTGTTTCATAAACTTTACTAAATTTTAAACAGTATATTTAAAATTCTGATATAGGTTTTTTTTAGTACAAACAAGAAGAAAGTGTTCTTTTCTCATATTTATATCTTTTGTAGTCATTTTAAAATAGTCTGGGATGTCTTTTGAACTAAATTTAGGGTAGACAGAGATCGCGATTGTTGAAAAAAAAGCATTGCTTATTTTGGAAAACGCATTTTTGAGTATAATATTTCGATCAATAGAAATTTTGCCAATAGCGATCAACATAATTCTGCAATTGAATTAAATTAAATGTACATACGTTCGTATATGTATGGTAAACAACGAACATTCAAAAATGCGAAAAAATAGGCAATTACATAAATGTTGTAAAAAATATTCTTATTTCTTAATAACATACTTGTTTCCCCAAGAATATAATTTGAATAACATAGATTAAAATCTAACATAGAAAAAAATAAATAAAAAATAACCATTTGTCTCTAGAAGTTATTTTCGTAAGTATATAGCCGTTTTTTTTAAGATACGAAACATATACTAAGGTAACTAAACTGTCTGTTATATAATTATTTTCCTTGTCATTATTTATTCTTTTGACTGTGAAAAGTATGCGGAAAGCGACGAGGAAAATGTATTGCACATGCAACTCAATGTTCATTTATTTCGTGTTATCTAAATATACCTAAGGATCTTCTAATCCCATTTAATTCAATCAAGTATCTTCTTAAAGTAACCAAGCATAAATAACGTCGGAAATGACTGATGAATGATGAATTATAAGAATGAATTGATGAATTATAGGATTCAAGAATTTAACGGATTCCATGAATTTACACTATTTAATAACTAACGGCATTAATAGTATATGAACTTAAACTAAGCAGGTTCTCTTCGTTGTTTTTTGACTACCATCCCGGGTTTTCTTAAGTTTAGTTGGTTGTCTTCTTAAGTTTACCGCCGCTGTATGTTATATTAAGTTCGTAAAAGACGTAAGACTGTATTTTCAAATGCTGGCATTTTGAGTATATATAGGATCTCATTATGTTACAAAAAATGAGATTACGGGATTTTTAGATTTTATCACCTTATTATTTCGAGTAGGTGCAAAATTGAACATTGAGGAAAATGTACATTATTTGTAGATATATGTTTCATTATATCATTTTCTAAAATCTTTTATTCGTAAATAACCATTAATATTGCATTCTTGTTTCAGAGTGTTACAATCATACGTTCGTGCTCAAAGTGAAATTGCCGTAAATTACAATTGTTGAAAACTGAAATATTAGTTTAGAGAAAAATGGCTAATCCTAATCGCGAAAGTGTTAGCACCCGTTTCTCGGACAATTACGACCTTAAAGAAGAACTAGGAAAAGGAGCCTTTTCAATAGTGAGACGTGCCGTTCAAAAATCGACGGGCTATGAATTTGCAGCGAAGATTATTAATACTAAAAAGCTTTCAGCTAGAGATTTCCAGAAACTGGAACGAGAGGCTAGAATTTGTCGAAAATTGCAGCATCCCAACATTGTAAGACTTCATGACTCCATCCAAGAGGAGCATTTTCACTATCTCGTTTTTGATTTAGTGACAGGCGGAGAATTATTTGAAGACATTGTAGCGCGAGAGTTTTATTCTGAAGCTGATGCTTCTCATTGCATTCAGCAGATTTTGGAGTCAGTGCATCACTGCCACCACAACGGCGTGGTCCATAGAGACTTGAAGCCCGAAAATTTATTGCTTGCAAGCAAAGTTAAAGGTGCAGCTGTAAAACTTGCCGATTTCGGTTTAGCTATTGAAGTCCAAGGTGATCAACAAGCATGGTTTGGTTTCGCTGGAACTCCTGGTTATTTATCACCAGAAGTGCTAAAGAAAGAACCTTACGGAAAACCTGTAGACATCTGGGCTTGCGGTGTTATACTGTATATTTTGCTTGTTGGCTACCCCCCGTTTTGGGATGAGGATCAACACCGATTATATGGCCAGATCAAAGCAGGAGCTTATGATTACCCGTCCCCCGAATGGGACACTGTAACACCTGAGGCAAAAAGCCTTATTAACCAAATGTTGACTGTGAACCCAAGCAAGAGAATCACAGCCTCTGAAGCTCTTAAGCATCCATGGATCTGCCACCGCGAACGCGTTGCTTCAGTTATGCACAGACAAGAAACTGTGGACTGCTTGAAGAAGTTCAACGCTCGCCGTAAATTGAAAGGAGCTATTTTAACTACCATGCTTGCAACGCGAAACTTCTCTGGGAAATCAATGGTAAATAAGAAGGGAGATGGATCTCAAGTCAAAGAATCGACTGACAGCAGTACTACTTTGGAAGATGAGGATTTAGACAAAGATAAGAAGGGAGTAGACAGAGCGTGTACGGTAATTTCAAAAGAACACGAAGAAGATGCGCTTACAAAAGCTGATTCATTTGGAAAAGCCCGTGGCGACAGCAACGCTTCTCTTCGTCGTGCAGAAGTGATAAAGGTTACCGAAGTCCTTATAGATGCCGTAAACAACGGTGACTACGATACGTATGCTAAACTTTGTGATCCCAATGTGACTGCATTTGATCCTGATGCACTGGGAAATTTGGTAGAGGGTGTGGAATTCCATAAATTCTTTATAGATAATACTCCAGCACACGTTAAAACAAATACTACGATCCTGAACCCTAGGGTACACTTGCTCGGTGATGATGTAGCCGTGATTGCGTACGTATGTTTAACGCAAAGTGTCGACGCGGAAGGGCGACGTGAAACTCACCAATCGCAGGAAACTCGCATATGGCACAAACGCCACAACAAGTGGATAGCTGTCCACTTCCACCGCTCCTAACTAGTCCCCTCCCATGTCAAGTTGCCACAAATTAAAAGTTCTACAAAGCAAGCGCTGTCTAATGATGTGGCTATCAAAACGATTGTCACTTTTCATGGTGATGAATGAGTGCTCACATCACTTCTATGGCAACAATACAAGATTATATTTGAAACTTAATATCCAATTCCGCTATGAATATTACACGAATTTTATTAGAATTATTTTGTAATCTCAAGAAATTAAGTTAATATTTAGATAAATATCTATGTCAATGTAAACAATTCAACAGCTATTTCCTATGTTATAGTTACATCTCGAACTAAAAAGGCAGTAATGTGGCTAAAATGTGATACCGTTGAAATATTCAGTGCTTGATGCTAGTTGATAACTTGTAGAATGTAAAATAACTCTGATCTCCGCCACAATCGAATATTACCATCGAAAATCTATTAATAATTGACATCAAAGAAATCTCAGGAAAATAAACAGATCTGATAAATGTGAATCTATGTCATAGGTGAATATGTGAAATGCAGAAATTTTAAACATTTCGAGTTTTTAGCACATTACTCAATAAGTCTCTCTACATTTTTAACTATGGATGTTTTGTCGTGCTTAAAAAGGGTGTTCTATTTGTTATTGAATACCTAGTTAATAAGACTTAAGAATCATTGCTGCAGTTATTGGCACTACATGTTGCAATGCTAAGACATATTTAGTAGTACTAAAATAAAACTATAGAATATACTATTAGTTCTCCTCTACTATCTAATATTAGCTAGTGCGGATTTGTTATAAAGTTTTTAAGTGAATTATATCAATTTTGTCAATTTTTAGATTTAAATCCTGTTATTTCCGCTTGAATAAAAAACAGGTCCTTTATATGATAGTAATAAACATCTCATATCTTTTGAATATCATTGATTTTGCAATAATATTTTAAAAAATACTTAAGATAACTTTGTATTTTGTGTGGCATTTTGTACTTATATATTTTATTGTGAAGAAGCTGTGTGTTATTAATATTAAATGATTTTAGTATATAATGTAATACTTTTGCTGATTCGCTTGTGGAAATGCTATGCCAATGCTTACCGGTAACTCATTATTAATTAGAAGTGTAATTAGATATAAAAGAAATTTATCGTTTTTTTACAAGTTTTATAAATACTTTAGCATAGTTAGCAAAACTTAATTTTAGTAATCCTGAATTGTTGTAAATTATACAGTGAATAGTGAATCAATGATCGCAGTGAGACAAAATGCAGTGAAATCCAGAGTACATAGTTGTGCCATCTTTGAAATTAGTGCCAATAACTGTAAAAACTAAAATTTATTCTAGTCTTTATTGTTACGCATACATATATTTAGTAATAATCAATGTTTTTAAAATTAATTTTATTATACATGCATACTGTATGTACATAGATATATTCATTTGCACATTATTTGTTTGAGTGTTTTAAACTTCGGTTTTGCTTTTAAAGATGTTTATTTTTATTTTACTAATGTTATATACGTAATCATACTTTCTGTGTATTTTCAAATTAGATTTAAACATATTAATACTTAATTGTTTTGTTAAGAGCTATTATGAACACCAGAACTAATGTAAATGGTCCATTATTGGTAAAACAATATGTTTAATTAAAGCCAGCAAAGTACTTTATATCAGTACTTTTGTAAGGTGATAACAACATTATCAGACTACCAGCTTCTTTATATATCAAACTTTCATAGTACATAATTGTGTTAGCTAATTATGGTTAATCAACTTATCTGACAAACTAATTGTATGGTTAAAAATTAAGGTTAAAAGTGTTTACAGAGTTTTAAGTATTATGATTTTTGTTGTTCTAGGTTGTTAACAATCAGTATTTTATTTGTTATTTCAGATTAATATATGGAGATATTTTATCAACTACCCTACATGTTACATCTTTATTATTTGAGACAGAAAATTTTATAGATAAATCCTACAATTCAGATAAAATAATTGTTGTATTAGATGCACAAATATTGTAAGTTTCTTTTTAATATTTGTCAATCGTTTTATAATTATGTTTTTATATCATTACATATGTATTTTGTCTTCCCTCATTGATGTTATAAATGTACACAATGATTTAAGGGAATAATTATGAACCAATTTCGAGTATCTAAATTTTACTATTTTGAAATTTTAGAAAGCAGCTCTCCACATATATTATAGCACATTTTCCTGTTTGCATGCACTTTACCTCGCTGGCTTTTAAATTTAGGGGAGCTTTTTTTAAAGTAACATTTAAATGTTTGTCTATTGGCTGAATTTTATTAATAAATACAATAATTGTTCCATACTAAAATAAGTTTTTATTAAAAAATATGCTGATTCCGATATCCTCTGACATTTTAAGACGAAACTAAGATATTTGAACATAGTTGCTATTGAAACTTGGGAAGGACGCAATTCATTCTGCTTATTAAATAGTTAAAGTTATGGTAATACAAAGTAAAAAGTCAAGTTGAATTTAAAGTTTAAGAGAAAAGATTTTTTCATAGACCATATTATGACATTGGGCTGAATTTGCTTAAACAATCAATAACCAATGCTAAAACTTATCAAAAAGGCAGACAGTGTTCTCTTAACTTAGACCAGAATAATAGGATATTTTGGCAACAGTCTATAAAAATCTGTTTGCATCCAGATAAATGTGTACTTATGTTCCTTCAATATACCATTGAAAGACACTTTTGATCAATGTAATGCACTTTATTAAACTGTGCTTCAAATGGTTAAGTATATTTAGAAAAATACTTATATAGTTAGGGTGCAGTGCAATATGGTATTCAGATATCTAATTTAGATCTGTTTCTGTTATATTCATTTCAATGTAGTAATATTTTTCCTATTTAAAGCAATCTCAGCTAGAATTGATCTTGTGTGAATTATTTGAAACATAATACATTCTGTATTGTGTGAACATAAGTGTTTATTCAATAAAACATCAAGTGGTACTTAAGTAACAGAAATTATTGAATGAAAATATGTGAATAATTTTCATTTTTCTTAAGTAAATATATTAGTGTATGTCATACTTTACTGCACCTCATTAAATATAAATTTTCTCTATTATAATGAAAGCTATTTATAGCAAAATTTTTAAATGTGAAGGTGTAGCTGTATTAAAGATTTGTCAATATATTTGTCTGCAATATAATTTCTCAAACCTCTGCATTGCCGATTATCATGTAACTCTAAAATAAAGTTCTTTTGATCTTATTCTTATTATTGTTGTTTATTTATCTCTCACATATAGAGTTAATTACATAATTATCATTTATTTCAAGCGATGGGAGACTTTACAGGTAGAACAATAAGTTCTAAATTATGTTTTTTCTAATATTGTTCTAACAATGCACTGTATGTGAGTGTATTAAGGACAGGGAGGTGATATGAACCATGTTTCTTTCTTACAACCTTCTTAGGATATGCCACCCCTATCTTTTTAAGGTTAAAAACAACTATACATTAACAATTGTTATGGAAAAATAATAAGCACACAAATATGTCAAAATTAAATCTATTTAAAATCACTACATTCCTTAAAATGCTTAAAAAATATATTCAATTACATTAAATTACTTTTTTATATTACAATATTATACAAATATAAAATTTCTATTTAAATCTAAATTCAAAATATATTAAGCATCAATTCTATTATGTTAAAGTAAAACATACCTCTATGTCAAAATAAATTCAATGATTTAATTTTTGTGTGAACTCCTTTACATCCATCTTGTGAGACATTAAAATTTTTCATAACCATATCAATATCTACATTTATAACCAGTCTTTGTTCTAATTCATCTTTAATACATTGCTTTAAAACATCTTCAGTTAATGGCAAATATTTTATGAAATATTTTGAAGCATTAATAATATTAAAATCTTGTTGTAAATTTATCAAAAAATCATTACAGCCAACTAACTCATTTGATGTATCACAGTTGTATACAAAAATTATTGTTACATTGCTTTTTAGGTTCTCAGTCTTTTCTATAATATCATTAACTATAGATGTTATATGTTTATCTCCGGGATTCAAATCATCTACAATAATAAACCATTTCTCACAAAAAACTAAACCCATCTTTATCTCAGTTGTAAACTTATCTACAAAACTTGGCATTGTGTAATGATATACATTGGAAAATCTTAATAACTTTTCAAGTAAAATTGAAATTGTTAATGTTTTTCCCACACCTGTCCCTCCATATAAAATTAAGATCTTGCGTGTGGTATTAGCTTCTAAAGCCTGTATTACAGTTTGTACAGCTTTTAATTGACCATGAACTTTGGAAGACAAGGCATCTTTTAACAATATCGTGTTAATCTCACGACAACATTCATAGTTAACCACTTTGTAGTATAAAATTGCTGTAATTACACTTCCAATAATAAAACCTAGTAATAACATATTAGATTTCAATAATGTCCTTTTTTGTTTTTGTACAGTCATATCTATATGGAATTTCTTTATTCCTTGAGACTCTGTTTTTGTAATAGCATTTTCAGTATTTTCTTCTTCTATAATTTCATTATAAGATATATCCATAGCGGCGTAGGAATTTGCACTTGAATCTATATCCATAGGTTCGTAGTCTAAATTATTCATTATGTACAAATGTTAGGGAACAAATCAACTTGAATCTTTACTATACTGGTACTACTTTTTGGTGTTTAAAAAAGTTGTTTTGCAACGACTATTTTTATTTTGACATTTTTTGACAAATTGTCAATGTTGCCAACTAACAAATATCATACTTCAGCTCCAACACACATGGCTGATGGCCTATGATATGAGGCTTTTCAGTCCGTTTTTGTGTTAAAACAATTCCGCTTATTATATTTTTCGAGACCACATTAACCAACAGGATTTTTTGGAAACCAATTATCATGTTTTTTAACAAGAACACGAGTAATTACTAGAACTGGGTAGAACTTTGAAAGTACAGTGGTAACCCTGGAAATAGTGGTAACTTTTCAAATAACTACCAAAACCAATTTGCAATCTGTGGTAAATTGTAAGTAAAAATTGTGATAAATTATTTACTGGTGTGCGGATGGTTAGGACGACGTTATTTTCGAAATGAATACGAAGAATGATGGCTCGAATCAGGATTGTAAATTTACCCCACCAACTAAACCAAAAAAAGTGAGAAATCCGTTTGATAAAGCCTTAATAGAGAGATTACACAAACCGATTTGTAGGTCAGTATTGATACATTTCATATTTCTTATCCTTATTAATAGTATTCATTGTACAAATTTATATTTTACAGTCCTGGTATGTGTAAGATATACAAAAAGAAAAATACTGGGTGCTTTAAATGGGACATAGACCAAGCATCTACTTTAGTACCTGCTGATATAGTTGCTTGTAACAGTCAATTCGAACCATCACCAGATCCTATGTTGGAAAAAATTGCTGAAGAAGCATCAGACAGGTATGTTGAAGTTCTATATTTTCAGAATAATCTAAATTCATCTTTAGATGAACCAATTCATGACATTGATGAGTTGTCAGATAGGCTATACCGACATTATTGCTTGACCAACACCCACAGGTATAATGAAGTTGATAAAGGGGAACATAGGTTGGTATACAAAAATTAATTGCTAAAGTCTAGAAGTGATTGACCATAGTCTAAAAAAATGGTGCAGCCATGTAACACAGATGTTTAATGGCATGATATTTTTATGCTAACTACTAACAAATCTTGATTATACACAACACTGATTTGATATTTAACTTCCATATGAACTCAAAAACATTGTAACAATTTTCCATAAGTAAAAGTGAAATGTGTTTTAGATTTTTTTCACAAGAGTTGGTGGTCCCTAGTCCACTTGAAACATCAAAAAAAGTCAAGCCACTGTTGAAAAAAACACCTAACACTAGTGTTCTAGGAAACAGTTTGAACTCATATGTGACTAAAAAAGATGGTAAGTTTCATCAAAATATAAGTAAAACAAATAGTGTATAGACATTTTTTTATTGTGTAATTATTTCAGTTTCAGTGCAAACAGTTCTCAGTCTTCCAAAAAATTTACCTCATGAAGTTGAAGAAATTTTGCAAAATTTTTGTACATACACACAGGTGACAATATATTACCATATTTAATTTTTTTTTGTTCTCTATAAAATACTATGATTTTTATTCCAGGACCAGAATGTATCTGGTGATTATGTCATTACTGCGAATGATTCATTACGAAGACAGCTGTTCTTTGAAGAACATAGTGATACAGAACATTATGATTCCGAGGTGACTGATGATGAAGTGAATCTAGAAACTCGTCCACCATCCAGCTATGAAACTCATTCTCCAATAGTCATCAGTCCTGATTTGGTATAAAATTTTTTTTGTTTATATGAGAAGGGGGCAAACGAGCGGCGGGAACACAAAGGTGGTCAACGACGC
>DVQG01001430.1:0-10804 GCA_018231605.1 Papilio ambrax
CATGTGATACAACATCGCGTTTTAAAATACAGGTGGCGCCATCTATTATTCGCTAGTGAAACTACTGGGCTGCAGTAAATGTTTGTTACAAGTATAAATTTAGTAGAGGCTCCATACAATCACTGCTTGAAATCCAAAAAAAAAATAGTTTACATTCTTAAGTTTAGACTTATAAAAATATCAGTGAATTTTTCCCTTGATGTTATTAATGTAAAAAGGGTGGATACCGCACTAAATGGCAGCGTTCTGGTAATCCTATTGTCGGGCAGTTTACTGCCTGAGGGCTGTGATTATTTTGATATATAACACTGTATATCAAACGTACAAAGCATACTCAAGCGATAAAAAGCATTCTTTAATTGATTTCGTTGTATGAAAATTTTAAGTTTTTTTACAGAAATTCGGTCGTGCACTAAAGCTCAAGCCCACTAACTAAAATTACATGCAACTACATCGGTGCGGCGCAGTAAAGTTTTAACAAGGCAACTTAATATCACTTTGCCCAGTAGCACGATTCACCAGTTATTAATCATGCAGGAAGGCTAGTTAGCGAAATTGGAGTGTCGTGTAGTGTGGCGAGATTTATATGGCATAAGAGGAATTCTCCGGAGACCGAGTTTCAGCGGATAATTTAATATTCTTAAAGCCGTAAACAAGTTAACCCTTTCACAATTAAGCTCCTGTTTAACGCCCCACTTGAAGATATTGTTATGAATGAATACAATTACTAAAATTAATTTGTTTAAAAACACATTTTCTTATGTCATATGCATTTTTTAAAAAAGGAATTTCCTTAAATTATAAATTCCTACAAATCAAAAGTAAACATCTAACTCTGTCATAAATAAAGAATTTTTAATTTGAAAGCATAAATAAATTACCAGCAGTATAGTACAATAAATACTTTTAGTATGTACATCACGTTGACGGAAAATAAGACGAAAACTCATTTGTTCATTAAGTAGCCAAAAAGTAAATAACATTTCATATCTTTTAGGTAGCATGGGTGAGGGTTGACACACAAACAATCTTAAGCATCCATCACAATATTATAACACAAAACCCGAGAATCAGCCTGTCGTACAACGATCACCGTTCTTGGTACTTGCACATAAAAAATGTGCAGGAAGTGGACCGTGGCTGGTACATGTGTCAAGTTAACACCGACCCTATGCGCTCACGGAAAGGTTATTTGCAAGTTGTTGGTAAGTATACAAAAATAAAAAAAAGAACTGTTTTAAACGAATTGTAACATATGATATGTTGAGGCAATACTTTATGTAATAAGTAAATTATTTATCATAAAATATCATCAGTCGAAAAAAGGACAGTCGAAAAAGTATACTTTTGTATGTAACCTATCAATTCAATGGATTCGTGTAAAAGAATAAAGAATCTCCTTAATTGAAAACAAAAACCTATAATGTCATTGTTAAAAGAATTCCTATTAAACGACAATGTTTTTATTCTAACACACACGTTGTTTACAAAGTCGAGGCTTTAACTTTTTGAAAATTCATATTTCCTATTATCCTATAAAAAACATATTGCTAACACTTTTAATATATTTACTGTAATTGCCTAAATTATTCATAATTTTTCATCAGTTCCGCCAATGATAATAGACAATATGACGTCAACCGACATGGTGGTCCGTGAAGGTATAAACGTGACAATGTACTGTCGAGCGACTGGCTACCCCGAACCCTACGTCATGTGGCGTCGTGAAGATGGACAAGAGTTTAATTGTAATGGAGAATCCGGTAATTCATTACTTATTTTCATACCTTAATAATAAAGTAAAATAAAATTATGAAAAAATGTGCAAATTATTTCAACGCATATTATTTAGTGCCCTTTTTGGTGTAAAATGATGTAACATGTGTTATTTGTTCTTTTGCAAGAATTATTTATTGAAAAAGTATGGGAAAAAAGTATCCGTAACTTAACTGGTTGAAAGTAATGCAAATAGGAATGAAAAACTATTTTTCAGTAAACGTAGTGGATGGTGAAAATTTGACGATATCTAAGGTGTCTCGACTGCACATGGGAGCTTATTTGTGCATAGCATCTAACGGGGTGCCGCCCTCGATTAGCAAACGAGTCGTCCTCATGGTTCAATGTAAGTATCACAGTGATTTCTGTTTAATTATGTAATGTTTTGACTACCTGGAATAATTTTCATCGCTAAACGTCCACTTATTTAAGTAACATCTAAGAATTTCAATTACTTAAAGCAAGCAATAAAAAAAAACATAAAACTGCGACATCATCAGAGATAATTGTAATCAAATTTTTACTGCCTTTAATTTACGTGGAATAGCGAGCACATTTATAGCGCCTCATTGAATCGACCTCAAATCATCCGGTCATAAGTACGTGAGTTTTTTCACATCGTTTCGTTTCGGCAGTACTTAGATTTGAGAAATATTATTTTTCTCGAGGCGGGCGCCGTTAACGAGTATTTACGAGACGGGAGCTCTACCTGACGGGGTCTTCCACCGGCTCGTCCGTAAATGCACCCAATTAGAGCATTATGCTGACGTGAATACGACACGAGGGCGATAATGGTGATTCTGTCTGTGCCCCGCAGTCTCCGCAGGCCCCTTCTTCGTCTCGACCAACGCTCTTCGCCTTGAAAGCCAATGAGATGGTTTTCTTTTCCTTAATTCACGTTTCTCATCTCAGCTACTTTTTCCCCTTGCCGTTTCTAATAGGTGACGTTGAATGTTCACGTAACTTTCACTCGATTAACCCACAACACTTTATTATAATATAATGAAAGGCAGGTCGGTGTCATTTAATGCAGTGATGTGACTTCAATAATCCTTACTCAATTTATTAATATTAAAGGATTTTATGCCCTCGGAAGTAATTTATTTAAAAAATTTGATTTTCCTTGTTAAAGCAAATGCAGCCTAAAAGTAAAGCTGACCAGTTATATGTACTTCATTGGCTGCATTCGGGGTATCTCTTTGATCTTATATCGAGCGACTCTTCGCTTTAGGTAGGGTGAAATGTTAACGTTCAGATTAACATCGGCGCAATCCTCATGCACGTTACGTTACCATTAAACTACTGTATGAGCTTTGTAATACATTTGTGGAATAGAGAGATTTTAAACTAAAAAGTATAAAATCAGTTTTAAATTTAAATTTTGTTTTCTATCCTAATCTTTATTTTACAATTTAGTCCCGCCAATGCTGTCAATACCAAATCAACTAGAAGCCGCCTACATAGGACAAGACGTGACACTGGAATGCCACACCGAGTCATATCCAACATCTATCAATTACTGGACAACCGATCGAGGGGACATGATTATATCAGGTTAATATAATACTTTATTTATTAAAAACAATCGAACATAAAAATTATTAATTGTTTCATCTTGTTTAGTAAATTGTTTTGTGTATTGTGATTTATATTTAGTAATGTTTTAGGAAATAAATATATTACTTCGCTAACTGATGACAGTTATAGTCGAATAATGAAATTAACTATAAGAAGAGTGTCAAATAAGGACTTCACTTCATATAGATGTGTTGCGAAGAACTCACTCGGGGAAACTGATGGATTCATTCGACTTGATGGTACTTCTTCATTAAAAATAATATAATATATAATATATAATTAAATATGATTTTTAACTTAAAACTTCTACAAATTAAAAGAAATTTAAATGTTCTTTCAGAAATCCCTGCTCCTTCTACAATCAGTACTACAGTCAACTATGTACCGACATTTCCTTACAAAAAGAAAGGTAAATACTTTATTTTATAGTTGACTAGCTATTGCCCGCGACATCGTTCCCGTGACATTAAGAAAATGTAAAAAATTAGCCTATGTTACTCACTGATGCCGTAGCTTTTTAATGGTGATAGAATTTTTGAAATCGGCCCAGCAGTTTTTGAGTGATATCAATACATACGAAAATACAAGTCAGTCCTCTGTAACATTAGTATAGATAGAACATAGATTATTTAATAGCACTGTTAAGTCAGTAATATTTGTCTATGAAGTCAGGTATGCAATACACACAGTTATAAATACATGAGTAAAAATAGCATTGTAAAGTTCAGAAGCCTCGTGCCGTTTATAAATTTATCGCACTTGTGTAGTCTAGGAATGAAAAGGTCGATGGTGGTTTTTGTATTTATTGGTTTTGCCTCCGTGGCCGAATGCTTACGAAGAATTGGGTCGTTAGTAATATTGTGGTAAAAGCAATTTTGTTTACTCTTTGACAATGTTACCCGTTATTGTAATTTATTCACATTGATTTTCCCTTTTGTTAGACCCAAATTACTTTTAAAATGAAAAATGAATGGTAAAATACATCCGTAAAAGAAATATATTTAGTAAGTTCATGACCGATTGTTTAACATTATTTAGGCAAAAATAAGAATCGTTGGAGGGAATCTTCAGCCGAAAACCGAGTTATAGGTGATTATGAAGTCGAAGAATGGAAAGATATGGGTAAGTTTGATTACTTTGCATTAACAACATTTATTTAAGTGTGCTTGTAGAATTTGTAAGGCAAACCCTCAGTAGTAAAGACGCATAAAAAGCTTAAACAACAAAGTCATGACAAGTATTAATGAGTGTTTGGAAAGTAAATTTTCCATTAACAAACCTTTTTAGTACTAAAAGATTACTAATTTAATTTTAAAAAGAAAATAAATTGGATTGTTCATCCTTGCATAATACTTTTCTTCCTTATATAGATTACGAGTCCACGCAATCGTCCAGATCTGCAGTTCAACGGGCTACCTTAAGCCTTCTGATAACAGCATCATTATTAAGTTGACAATTAATGTAATTGTTTTAATAAGTGCCAATATGATTGTAATATTGTAAGGCAACGAAATGACAATTGTCACAAAACATTGTAAACAGTATGTAAATATAAATTTTAAATAGTTGAGATCGGTTAAAACATGTTTTGACGACTAAAATATACAAGTCGTTAATGTGCTAGCTAAATTCTATCTCCATTATCACTCTATTATGAAGCTATTTTTAGTTTTTTCAGTTTAAATTAATTTAAAATGTTTTATTGTACAAATTAGTCTTATCGCTCCAAATAAATACGTAAAATTAAGTTTCTTAATAATTAAAAGACTGATAGATTTTATGAAACGTGCCATATCTAAGCCATTAAACACATCATTAGATGATTAAAATTTAGTGTGTATTATCCGTAAAATGTATCCTAACCTGCCGCATGCAGTATTGCCACTAAGCGAAGCCTTAGTGCAGATTTAGTAGGAAAATCAAATAGGAACAGCTTAAGTCCAATTATCCCTACAACTCTAAACGCGGCAGTTAATCTTAATTTGTGATATTTGATCCTTAAATTATTTTTAGTTCCTAAGATTTAGTTTTGGTTAAATCAAAACATTCTTTGAACTAAGAAAAGTCAACCGAGCAAATACCGTTTTATAAACGGAAGTGTAGATATGTATGTTCTCCGTTTGTTTTTTTTTGTCCATTAAGTTTTTTTTCCCATTGGCACAAGTGATTCAATGTGTTCGAACGGCCCAATGGTAAAAACACAACACCAGAGGTTATCAATATCAAAAATAACTGGTCACATTTTTATTTATTAAAAAAAACAAATGAATTGAATAAGTTTCATTTTCAAAACATTGCGAACTTTTTCCTCTTACTATTTCTTCTAAAATACACTAAAAATATAAACAGAGAGAGGAAGTAAATGATTTAGCCCCTCATCATACACTTCAACGAGCTGAACAAAGAACTGTGAAATCGTTTCGTGGCTCATTCACTATTCTTTTATAAAGTACATGTAAACTTAGAAATTGTACATATCATGTAAATAAATTAATATTTAAATAGTACATTATTGCAAAAAGAGACAATATTGCGTGCTTTGTAAACAAAGAAGTAACTATAGATTACTGTTGTAGTAAAAATGTATAGATAATTTTGCCGTAAGCATATTGTAAAAAGATATACAATAAGATTAAAGTGTTGTTTATTTGACTTGAATAGTACAGATAAAATCTTCACTGCTTATGCCTGTAGCATACTGCTAAAGCGAACGGAAAGCGACTTTTAATACAGGTCAATCAAGATAGACTTTGTGCGAGGATTTTAACCTTACATGCATTAACTTTTGTATCAAAATTCAGTTAGCTTTGATTCCTGTTCGCTTTCGCTTTAGTGTGTTGAAGGTCTAAACAGAATTCTTCGACGGATATTTGCAGTTAACGTAACATCATTGCGTCGTGTTAGCTTCTATTTAAATGATGGTAGATTATAAAATTTCTATAAATAAGCTTCCCTGTTGAAGGATCTATAGAACATATAGGCATCGTTACTGTTAGCTGTTTATCTATAATGTTGATAAATAAAAAAATAAACTTTTCTAATATATTGTCTTTTATTAAATAAACCTGGACGGATGTTAACCAGTGCCTGAGATAATATTAAGGAGCAAATTCATCATTAAAATAAAAAGATGATCATATATTTATGATAATGATGATGAAAATATAATGTATAGTGATGATGATACTCTAAAAAGGTTTAAAAATTATTCCTCTCAATTCAAAGGAGACTTACTACTGAAACAGTTTTTTTAAAGAAATATTATTTTGATAATATTCCAATAGTTAAAACGAATGAATTTAAAGTCCTAGTAGAGATTGGACAAATCAAAACACTATAATAATTGAAAGCACTCGTTAGAACATACGTGAAAGAAATAGATGCAAATCGTATTTTATTATTAAGAATAACTTGCCGCATTCTATCGATTTTATGCAAAATGCAAGCAAGCCCTGTCGTAAGCAGGCTGTTGGTATCAAACTGTAAACTCGGCTCATTTCGTCTTCGAACAACGCTGTTACATGAATCATTAATTTTAAGATGTGCCCAGGTAGCAACTTCATTCAAAATTGTATATACATATTTTATATTCACTAAACTAGGACGTAATATTCAGTAAGCATGCTACCAATTCATTATGTTTAATAAATATAAATTATGTAAAGATATACATACATGTAATAAAATTGGAAGACGTATTTACGTTGCTGATAACGAAAATTGCGTTTAATTTTTTTTGTCTGTCTGTCCGCATTGTTCAGGGTAATCTCCGAAACGGCTGGACCGATTTCGACGGAACTTTCACTGGAGGGTAGCTGACATTGATAAGCATGTTATAGGTATTTTTTTAATTGCGCTGTCAAAATAGTGTAACGGGTGATCCAAACTTGCGATACAGAATTTTGCGGGCGACAGCTTGTAATTAATAAAAATCGAATGAAATCATTATATTTCATATTGCAAGTAAAACATTTTATTTTCCTTTTACGTATAATCTAAATGTAAGAAATAATTCATTGTTTCGGTTTATTTTATGATAATATTATTCTAAGGTCACGTCATATTGTGTAGGGACTTGTATTGCAGCTTTTAATAAGAGAACGCCTGTCGACTGGAATATTGTCACAGATATTTTAATACTGGTGGGATTAGCTGCTCACTTAAACAGAGACGGCTACGCTCCGCGACGTCATATCGCAATACAATGAAATGCAATTCTTTTTCTATGGAATAATATTCAACGTCACATTTTGCTTTTAATTTGTAATAAGCTAGGAGAGCAATGATTTTTTCTAACTGTGGATTATTTTCATTTTATGTCTGGAATGAAATCTTTAAATCCTCTAAGATGGCTAAGGTTTGAAGGTATTGATGAAGGGAACTGAGATCTACTTAATGCATACTACATCCCTCTGCATTAAGTGCTATGTATAAAAAAATAATCTACATAAAGTATTTTTACCGAAAGTGTTCAGACAACAATAAATGTTGTACAGGACGCCCTCCTTTTCTTTAACCGTAGACTGTCCGTAAAATGCTATTAAGCGCCTGAACATTCTATAAGATATTTTAACATTCATGAAAATGTAAGTAAGTAATTAATACTAACCTCAAATGTTACTAGTTCTTTTACCAACATTTAATTAATACTTTTCAATGTATTCAATTCAAATATTATATTAAAATAATGTCTATCATAATTAATTTCACTTTAAAAGCAATTTAATTTCGCCTTACATTGTATTACAGTTATAAAATTGACAGAATCAAATTCGAACTCGAATTACTTTCTGGATAAAGCTTTAAAACCAGGTAACCTGATTAAAAAATACTATAAAGATGAAAAGCTGTCGGTAAAATATTTTTCTTTCACAGCCGAAGGCGCAGGACGCGAAATGCAGTATTCCATTTTCTCGACGTAACTACGTTGCGCGTTCCGAACAATAAAATGCTTTTAAAGCATCAAGCGACATAATTTCTGTATATAAATAATTCCAGTAAAAATTTCAACACACCTATATGAACAATGCAGCTAGGTTATTTTCAGTTTTTGTGAAACTATTCAACTTCCTTTTCATTAGATAATTAAAGTTAAAACAAGATTATTTTAGTATGTTCAATAAATAGGTTTTTAATGGTTTAGAAATAGAGTTCAGTAGGTTTTTATTACAAATGTTTTCGTAAAATAAATCTTCCTAAACGTTACTATAGTAAGGGTTTTATAGAAGTGAACGTGACAAAGTAAATTTTGAGGGACTTGCTTCCAAGACAACCGAAGAAGATGAAGTATGTTTAATGGATGAGGGTTGAATATATGCTTTGAAACAAGGCAATTGGAAAAAGCTTTGTTTAAGTATGGAGCTCTTTGAAGAAACTGTTTGCTAGAAACTCTTGTTAGATGTAATATTTTATTAAACAAAACGTAATAGTTAGTTACTTTAGCCTCTAGTCAAAGCAAAAATATCTTTAAAAATATAGTTTTGTTAAATAAAGATACGAGGTTACTAGATTGAAAAATTGCTAAACAAGTTTTGTGATTTTTGAAAATTAATATTTTTTAACTAGAAATAGCAATACATTTTTCTGGGTACGAAATGCAAATAGAAAACCATATCTCAGCAATTTATGAAACAAAATTTTGATCAAACAAAATGTATTAACCTCAAACACATTTGTATGCTATTAAAGAACTTTTTGTTTAATGCAACACACGTTTAATTTAAGGGTATTTTAAATACCTAACTTGTCTTAAATGCGTTTAATGATTACTTAAAGATTTACTTAGTGACATATTACGCCTCCTATGAGGCAGGGGCTTCGCCAAGAAAGTAAAAAAAAATATAGTTGTAGTAGGGTCTACGGTTTATGCAACTCCACTACAATTACATATTTTGCGTTAAAAAAAATAATTAAGATACAAAAACTACTAGAAGTATACTATAAAGGAATAGAACAACGTGATTTTATTACTAAAATTATTTTAAAATCTCCTCACAATAGGATCCTTCTCGCAGGCGCACATCAATCACTTCGACACGACTTTACGTTGTTTGCCAAATGGATTATAGGAAATCGAGAACCCACCTGATGGAGGTTAGTGTCGGATATGCGTCTCCTCATATTTGTTTGGAACATAAACGTAAAAGGGTTTGATGATGTGGGTAAATTTATTTATAACCTTATATGTAATCTTACATACAATATAATAGATAAAAGTCGTATGTACCTAAATCTAGGAGATTATGATGATTGTTTTCGTAACAATGTCAGTAGTACGAAGTTAAGACATTCACTGAGTTTATGTTTATTTTGACATGCTCTTATAAAAATGTGTATTTTTCTCACATACGCACGGTCAAAGAATCAATTTGACAAGAAGTTAATTTAGTTTATATTTAAGACGCGAACACATCTTTGACTAAACTATCGCACAACTGTTTAACTGCTTTTTTTTGTGACTGAATGGCCACTGTTTGCCTTGAAGAGGCATTTACAGATTATGAAGAGGCATTTACAGATTAAGAGGCATTTACAGATTGATTGTTTAACTGCTTTATTCCTAAGACCTTATAAGGAGGTGCACAGACTACTCGCTTTTTAGTTGTGCAACTAAACAGTTGAAAGGGCTGTGAAACAATCGACAATCTCACAACAGTTGTACGATAGTTCAGTCATAGGCGTGTGCCCGCTATTAGAACCAAATATCGTACAGTACATTATGTTGGTGTGACAATTTCTCAACACCGAAACGGGCAAGAAATAAATGTACTGTACTTACCTACTGTGAGACTTGAATTGTTTAAAAACGGTATCCTACATGATACTTCCACGTAGTGCATCAGTTCTGGATGGTCAACTGCACAACATGCAGTCGAGTATAAATGTAACATGAGCGTTATCGCTTCCAATTGGATGGTGGCGAGTCTCAATTGTTTCTGTGCATGTAACTATGAATGAATTGCACAGATTGTAAAATGAAACAAAATCAAGCTTATTTTATTCCATTAAATCGTTTTTGATGTTAATTATTAAATAATTGTGTGATTTATACGTGAACATAAATTTAATTTCGTTTCTAAAAGCCGTATCAAGGTATTGAAATTTAAGTTTCATTTACAAATGTTTACTTGAACGAGAACCGAAAAATCTTTTCCATTACAATAATATAAAATATCTACGTATTTTTTAAGAGAACGATTAAAGTAATCACTTATATCTGTTGTTGTTTTAAAAGGTTTTACAGATTAAAATAAAAAAATATGTATATTTTCTTAATCTATAGAAATGTTATAGTATAGCTAAAATAAAGAGACAGCCGACCATAGATATCTGCATATGTTAATGCTTTTCTTATCTTTAATAACAAAAACATTCGCTTACTCTTCCCATCACTGCTATTTTTTGACCGACTTCCCAAAAGAAGGAGGTATTCAATTCGTCTGTATATTTT
>DVQG01001431.1:0-10804 GCA_018231605.1 Papilio ambrax
GAATACAACTTTACGTAAATTATAGTAACTACCAAATAAAGCAGTAAACTTTTCCCCACTGTAAGTGACGTGTTTCTTTTGTCGTGCCGCGAGCGTACATAATAAAAAAAACGATACGGTAAAAGGTGAGCGTAAGATAATTAAAACAAAAATCCGAAACAATTAACAGATTTTCTTTGTTCTTTAAATTGTGTAAAATGCAAGTAAACTAAGTAAATTTAACACACGCCGTCTACAAGCAGGATAGGATACATTATATTTAACAAACATATAATCCACATATACAAAGTTGAAGCAAATAAAGATTACATACGTAGGGGTCATTAGTGAATCACGGCTCAGTTTGTAAGCTGATGCAAATAATGTGAGAGACGTCGCTGTGTATATGCATTTGTGATAACATTATATAAATAACACTTGTATAAATATGTTTTTACCACCATTAAAATAACATAGCATACTGTCTGCGGCTGCGGCTGCGGCTGCGGCGGTGGCGGCAGTGCGCCGCACTCGGGGTACAAGCAGTCAGCTCTCACATCCCAATACTTAGGATTACATATTACGTCCACTCTCTCATGATATAGGTTTTGGAAAGGCCTATCCTAGCTAAATTACAATCATAGAGCCAAACTTACTCAATCACTTTCAACACTTTTCCAATTGCGATCGTTTTATCTGAAAACAAATTAAATGGGCATAACTAAAATGACGAGACCAAATAAAGTCGCTAATATTTTGTTACAAATAGGTACTGCGTTAGGCAGTGCTCTCTCTCTACTTCCCACCTAAAATCACTTAAAATTTTGTTCTGCGCAGCGACTCGCAAAAAATTAAAAGCCGCCAAGATATACGATAACTACAATAGTATTAAAAAAATTAAATTATAACTTGGCTAAAATGCTATATAAAATGATTTTCATGTTTAAGACAGAGCAGTTGTTACTTACTTTCGTCTCTTAAGGTGAACCTGCCCATCTGAGCGAACTTCTTGAAGGGCTCGAGGCAGATGACGCCGGCGCACTCTATCCTCATGATGGCGACCTGGTCCTGCTTCACGAAGCGCGGCCGCGTCTTCGACTTCTCACCGGTCTTCTTGTCTACCAAACAGATTAGGGCCTGCACAAAAATGGTTGCAATATCGTTATTGGTTAATTAATTAAATATCGCATGTCACATCGCTTCATTTTTCTTACATCTATGTATTGAAATATCTCAAAAACTACTCTGTCGATTTAAAAAAATCTTTCACCATTAAAAAAAGCTACGTTGTCAGTAACATACGCTATATTTTTTTAATTCCACGCGGACGAAGTCGCGAGAAACAGCTAGTGTTTTATATTTCTGCTGCATTTAAACATCTCTAAAAGTACTACTTCATTAAATTTTCATGTAATAAATCAGTCACTTAAATTACAATATGATAAATATTAACCTTAACAGTAACTTCCTCAGCCGCACAATGTATGTGCATGACGGCGGAGTATCCCGCACAGATAATGGACTTGTGCTCCAGGATCACCACCTGCGCGTCGAACACCTGCAACGCATACATACATATATACATATCAAGTATTGTGTTACTTTTTCATAAATATCTTGACAGTCCAAGGTTATGACATCGCATTCTACTATGCCTCTCAATATAACATGTACCCGTAAACGAGAATTAGAACTCTCACTTTCAGTCGCCAACTGCGTTACATTAATTAAATAAATCAGTAGATATGAATCTTTCATTAATTTGCACCCTTAGCTAACAATAAATTGTTCTGGACAACTCGCCCAAAGTTAAGAAACCTCTACACTATTGGTAACCTGTTCATAAGCATTTTAAACATATTAGCAATTTCTCTCCATATATGTGGTCTTTAAAAACAATGTATGTTATTTGATGGTGATTTATAGTTATAACGTAAAAATTCTATGTAATACAAATACGTAAATTACATAGAACTATTTAGGCCAATTCATGGACATGTCCTTATATTAGATTTTCGAACTTACCATATTTAGTAACACCAATCATACTAGTAATAAGAGATAAATATAGCCATATTAACATGTTTTCCTTACTAGCTCAAGTACTCTGATGTTTGTACTATCGCGTTCAAATATATAGCCTAATATGAATTAGCGACGGTCACAGTTAAAAAACATTTTTAACTAAACATTGCCTAACTACATTTTTATGGTAAGGCCGTTAAGTTTAATTAATTATATTAGTATTGACTAAATATAGAAATGACAGGTGTGACAGTAAGGGGTAACAACTGACCCTGCCGGTGGTGATGGGGTCGGCAGTGTCGCAGAGCACGAAGCCCGGGGAAACGTCCTCCTCCTCGATGCCCTTCAGCTTCACCTTGACGTTCTCGCCGGGCCCGATGGACGTCACCTCGATGTCGTCCGACCACAGCTGGTCCACCGTCACCTGCACCTGCACCACAACACATCCTTACAAGACAACCATTTAAATTTACATTACTAGCTTTCGACCGCGACTCCGTCTGAATGAAATTAAAAAAATAAGTGAGTAACCTATGTATTTTTCCAGACTATCCTCTATCTCTATGCCAAATTTCTTTGGGCCTGTTCAGCCGTTTAGTCTACAAACATCATCATCATCATCTCCCCTGCCTTATCCTACTCCCTTAGGGTCGGCGGTAGTCTACAAACATCCATCCATCTAAACATTCGCATTTATAACATTAGTAAGATTAAATTTAAATTATAATGTGATTTTCCGAAAGTATTTAAAAATTTGGTCTACAGTGAACACATTAATCTGACGAAACTAGGGGCATATTAATATTTAATACATCAAACTTACTCTATTGGGCATAAGGAAAAGTGTGCTGCTTTTGCGAGTTGTTCCCGCTTCTACTTTGCCCATCAGCACGGTGCCCATGTCCTTGTATTTGTCTACCACGGGCATTATGAAGGGCCCGTCCATCTTGCGGTTGAGCGAGGGCAGCTCATCAATCAGTTGGATGAATGATGGTCCACGGTACCATGGACAGATCTCTTCAGATACCTACAAGATGAATTTTTAAAATCAGCATTTATTACATATAACATGAGAAAACAACCAAGTAAAAAGTGATAAATTGTGAAATAATGTAGATAAAAACGCATATTTGCTATGCTATATTCATTTCATAAACTGAATTCTATAGAATATTATAACTTGTATTTAATAGCCAATTATGAGATAAGGCTTTACTTGTAATAGGATTTTCTACCCTTCATGATTCATATACTTAATTGAATAAGAAATGTAATACCGCTTACCCTCTCCAATAGGCCCTGTCCTGTTTGGCCGGAGACTGGTAAGAAGGATAGATCCTTAGCAGGATTGAAGCCTAGCTTCTTAAGGTACGGTAAGATCTTGTCTCTGCATTCATTGTATCTGAAACATTAGTATTATAACTATTAAATATCTCAAATCACACTTTCGTATAGGTTAGCCGAAGTTTTTTACTTTTTTAATCTGAATTTTTGCTAAGTATGATTTTCCACACATTTCTAAACAAACTTATTTTGCAACCTGATTAAGGCCAACGAAGATCGAAAAGAAAATAGTTAGTTTTGTTTAATAAAGAAGTTAGCGACAAACCCTCTGTAAAAATAAATAACAAAAGAAATGCAATCAAATGTATTTACCTCTTTTCTTCCCAAGCTACAGTAGGATCATCCATTTTGTTGACAAGTGCTACTAGATGTTTGACTCCTGCTGTCTTTGCTAACATTGCATGCTCTCGGGTCTGCCCTCCCCTGTCAAAGCCAGTCTCAAATTCTCCTTTACGGGCAGAAATAACCTGGAATTTTAAAACATAAAATTTATACTACAATTTAGAATACATAATGTTGACTTCACTAACAATATTTAAAGTTTAACTAAAATTATCGCTGGACATTGACGCGGAAGTCGTCGTTAAATCAACAATTTGTGAAGGAAAAATTACTTTTTGAGGTATAATTAAGTGATCAATCTTGGCATCATTTTTGAAAACATTCTGTAGTCAGCAGAATAAATATATACACTTTATCAAAATTTTACAATCTTATATGGGCCTTCTAATAAAAGAATGCTAATTAACATCAATAGCATGAATTTGTAGTTGGAATATTTGAAATTACCTTAACATTTTTGGAACCAAAGGCATGTACAATCTTCTGAGGGTTTGTTTCTATGTACATATTTATGGAGCCGACTGTACAGTAATATTGTAAAACTTAAAGAATTTCTTACCAGTACAGCAAGATCTGCTTGGGCGGCACCACCAATCATGTTTGGAACAAAACTTTTATGCCCAGGAGCATCAAGTATTGTGAAATGTTTTTTATCAGTCTCAAAATATGCTCTTCCAACCTCCACTGTCTTCCCCTTGTCACGTTCTGTGTAAATAAAAAGAATTACCATGACTACAACATTAGCGGAAAATAAAATCAGATTTTTTTTAAGGACATCATTGCCAGTATTGTATTCATATTAATTATTACCAAATACGAACGAACAATAATGCAGGAAACTTGACAAAATTATAGTTTATACTCACCAAACTAAATGCATATAAATTATGTCAGCCTTACAGTTGCAGTAAATCCATGTTAAATAATTTAAATTAGATAATTGTGTAAAAAATTGTTAAATATTAGTTTGAAACAAAATACAAACCTTCTTGGTTCGTATCTAGCGCCCATGATAAGTACCAGGACTCTCTTGACTTTTCTCTTGCTTCCCTTTCATATTTTTCCAATGTTCTTTTATCCACCATACCCGTCAATGACATAATTTGACCACCAATTGTTGATTTCCCAGCATCTACAATAAAATATCTCATTAGTTCAATTAAATTTATTACTAATCACAGTTCCTCAATAACATGAAAACTGTGGATTAATAAAAAAATGCGAAAATCAAGTTACGTTTAAAAAAATATTAAACACTTAAAAAATATTAGACTGGTATAAGTCCATATCCTGCAAATAAGCAATTATTGTGAAGTTATAGAAATAAAAGCCACTATTATTATTACACACTACCGTTGTTCGCGACTTCGCTCGAGTGATATTAAAAAATAAACCCTATGTTACTAATTGATAACATAGCATTTTAATAGTCGCAGATTTTTTCAGCCCAGTAGTTTTTGAGCTATTGCATTACATACAAAAATACAAATCTTTCCTCCTTATAACATTAGTATAATAAAAACTCACCAACATGTCCAATGAACACAACATTTACATGTTCCTTCTTGCTTCGGGTATCCTCCACTCTGACTGGCTTCTTTTTAGGTATCTTTTTTGCCGCTTCTCCATCCTCCTAGAAAATTGACAAATCATTGTATTATAAAATAATTTAGTAATTAGATTGAAAACCAAATCCCATTGTAAATGGACTCCAACATGACAAGTAATGGGGTTAAAAAAAAAATTTCCACTCCTTGTTGATCAGTAGTAGAAAAAGATTGTGTTACAATGATTTAGCTAAAATATTCACGGAGAGAATGAGATTTATTAACAGAATTAGTGAATAAAATTTTCATGGATGCTTCTACAAACAACTTTTAAACATTTATTAGTCTTAATGACATGTGACTAGTGATAAAAAATGTTTGTATAAGATATGCCCTGTAACATTTAAGATAAAAGAAAACTTCCAAGAACAAAAATTAAAAATAGATTTGTTTAGTTTATTGTTATTTTAATTTTTAAAATTAAACATACCCTTGCCATTTTTTAACACACACCAAACTATGATAAGGTTGAATATATTATGAAAAGCAAAGAAGAACTTTATCACACACTTGTCTGTCAACTAAATTTAATATAATTACATTGCAAACAAAAAACTATTTATAAAAGCCGTTACACACTTTATTTTGTCCTCTAAATTAATAACAGGAAAAAATTATACATGCAAGTCCCAAGTTACAGCCCAATAAAATCAAACAACTATTAAAGCATTTAGTATCAAAGCATAGACAATGACTTACTCATACTGAAACTTAATACTATTTGCATGTACAAGTTATGCTCAAATAAAATTGAAGGAAATTTTATGCCCGATAAGGTCATATGACTCATATCAATGTGCTATGAAACTGGAATGTTAATGTAAAGTAAAATAATCCATGCAATTACAGTGGCCTGCACCTGTTGCTCCAATTCTTCTTCTTCTGGTTCATTGTTGTCTTCTGGGGTTAAGAGAGCATCATCAGCATCAGCATCCCAACTATCTATGGTTGGGGAGGAGTCAGATTGAACTGGAAGAGGAGCCGCTACCACTACTGTTGCCGGTGGAACAGGAGGTGGCTCCTCCACCCGAGGCGAAGCTGAAGCAGCACCAGCATCGCCACTGTCACCGGCATCACCACAACCTGGTGCAAAATACACCATTAGTGCACTTTGTCACAGAGTTTAAGCAATTCTCTTATTGAATGTCAGAAAAGTGGTTAATGTCAAAAAAAATTCCACTGAATTTGTGTTTCAGCTTGTGTGCAATGGAGTATCAAATACCAAGAGTAAAAAGTTATAAAATTTTCATTACAGCTTATAAAATGATTCACACTACCATTATGACACAAAAAAATAAAATGGATTATGGGTAATTGTGGTAATCACATAAGCACCAGATGTTATAGACAATAACCCTTATCATTAAGCAAATGCCATGTGGCAAAATAATCTTGTATGAGAAAGTTACAAATGAATGACAAGTATAGAAATAGTTAAGTATTTTATTAAAAATAAATGTTTTACTTAACAAGGTTTTAAAAATAAGTCAGAATGGGTTAATAATTACAAATTTAGAAAATGTTTCAAACATGATATGATACAGGATATATGTTAACATGTCAAACGTTAATTCAACTAGGTTATATCTGAAACCTATTATATTTTACTTTGGAAATACATGAAACGACTTAAAATTATTTGAAAATAATAATATTTGGGTACTACGACAACATTTTGATTAGTTGCAATATGTTTTGATAAAGAGATTGTACGGGAGAAAAAGCGATGTTTGTACATATAATATTTAGTATAACGCATAATTTGCGATAAGTCTATATTAAACTAAATAAAACGCACCTCTACTGTGTTCCATTTGTAAATGTATTAAGCGACTGAAGGAACTTCTCAGAGAGAAAGTTTAATGATGTAAAAGCAGAGCCGCGCGCCGCGTGTCTCGACATAACCCGTTAGAACTGGATTTAGAAAATCACTTGTCGAATCGGCAACACGTTGACGTGAATGTTTAATTAAATTTAATTTTCAAATAATGTCAGTCATCGCTATTGTTAAAAAAAACTATACTTGGTAAAGTTTTAAATTACTTTTCTACGGAAATAAATAATGACATTCGTATGACTAACCGTTTAGGACAGGACTCTCTGCAGAATTTGTAGAATCGCTTTCAGATTTTTGTGGTGTGGTAGGTGATTCAGAATTATCGCTAGCCTGCGAAGGCTTACAAAAAGAAGGCACGAACTCCACGGCATTCACATTCAACGTGGAAATTTTTGAAGACACATCATTAGAATCTTGTGCACCTTGTTCACCTACGACTTCGGCTTGACTTTCCCACGAGTCCGGAGCACCGTTATTGGACATTTTTAAATATGAGACAGTGTAAAATTACTAAATAAGTCTTAATATTTTAGATATTTTTGTAATTATTCGCGTTCTTTTCTTGATAGATCCGCGTGTGTCTTTATCTTACACCGGAAGTTCATGGCAAATTGCCAAATTTGTATTTAGTACGTGAGAGCAGTGGTAACGAAATGAGAATTTAAAAACTTTTTCATTAATTTATTTCAATATTTAGAAATAAAAAAGACTCTTTCGTAAACCTGGAATGGAAAAATGTAATTTTATTTCTGGTGCAACCTAATTAAATGTACTGCTCTTGAATTCAGACTTCCGGTGCTGCCACAATATAAAATTCACGATTGGAACAGAAAATAAAAAATAGAATGTGACGCTTACAATCTACATGTATAATTTATTAATATAGTTATTTTTAAGTAGCTTAATATTAATTCGTTTATTAAATAGTATTTTGGTATTCTCTTAGGCATTTCTCATGGTAAACGAAATCATATGAGTATTGTTTACAAATACTCTTCAGTTTTCGACTCGTCTCTGAATTATTTTGCCGCAGTAGAAAATAGAAAACAATGTATAGTCTATGGTCATCTGTCATACTTTGTCAGCATCAGTGTTACCAATGCTACGGCAACTGCCGTGTTCTACGGCTTTAGAATTTTAAGCTAACAAGTAACAAAACCATACTGTAAAATTCATTAAACGCCGCTACCCTAAGACCATGCAATCCTTATAAATTAAAACAATGAATTGTATCGGGAATACTGAAATTTAAATAATTTAAATATTTACTCTTAAACATGTTGTGATTTTTTTTGTAAACAAAGAGGGTCAATTTAAACGCATGTCATTGATGACGTTAAGTAGTGATATTTGGTTAAGGTTGAATTGATTATTTTTTCATTTTTTAGTATTGATCCTTACGATGACCTTTTTTCATACAACTACTTTTCTGTACAGTGTACACGGCTAGGTAAAAATTTTCATTGGCAACACTACTTTCTTGAATCGTTATATTTCGAATTTGACGATTGTTTGATTTTTAAGCAAATAGTGATATTAAAGTTAAATTTTTAAAGTCTCGAAAGGCAAAATAGTTATAAAAATGTGTACAGTAGAAGGAAATTGGAATTATGAATTCGATATACTCAATATCGAGAAAAGCAACTTTACAAATTTTGAAATAATAATGAAAAACTTTCAAGAGTGTGCATTAAAAACATTTAAAAATACCTTTACAGCAGACAATCATACATCTAAAGATATTACACAGAAAAGTGATGATGATTTAAGAGATCTTATTGAAAAGAATAAAACTTTAAAACAAGAAATTGACGTAAAACTAAAGGAACTTCAGCAACAACAAAAACAATATGAAACTTTTAAGCAAGGTTTGTTGTTTTACCATGTAAAAGTTTTTTACACAAAAATTTTTGGATGTACCCATTCAAAGTTTTTGGGTAAACTTGGAAAGTACAAAACATTAATAGACTTTTGTTAAAAGTACTACTTACTTGGAATATAGAAAATGCTACTTCTCTTAATCCTATTAATGATCACATATTATGGATTTTATGCAATGTACTTTCAATAAGGGACTGTCTTGACAACTATTACCTGGCTAAGTGTAGAATTGATTAATCAATTTCATAAGCTTAATGGCTACCACAGATGCATTTATGCCGGCATCAACTCCTTGGGGTGTCTTCTTCATTATTCTTCTGTTTGTGAGTAGGACTGGTAATTTTGCAGTTGTTGCATCATCTATACCAGATAAATGGTGTTAGATATCTTTAGTTTAAAATCTATATAAAATCGTAGAAGTAAAATTTAAATAGAGCTTTAATATTTCATGTGATATTTTTTTCAGATCAAAAACTTTTGATTCAAGAAATCAAAGAGAAGCATGAAGCATTTTTGATGGCAAAGAAATATTATAAGAAATTCTTAAAAATGTATTTTACTATTGAATCAAAAAAAGATGATAGTCAAACTATATTTATACAATTTTTTACTGAGGCAAGAAAAGACTCGGGAAAATACAGTGTCCGGTTACAGAGAGACATCAGTAAATGCAAATATGAATGTAAGAATATTTTTTATTTTATTTTTAAAGTTAATGGTAGAACTTTTAGTACTGAGGACTTCTGTAATTTTTTCACTTTCAAATCCAATATTTCCACTAACATCCAAAATATGCAAATCATTTTAAAGAGTAACTTCTAATATTACTTTAGCTTACAATTCCACTAAATGGTGTTTTTTTATTTGTCATGTTTTTTTCCAGTGCTAAGTACAAATCCACAATTAAAAAACTTCAAAGAACTACAAAGAAAACTTCAGGAAACAAATGATGTACCTGGTGTCTTGAGTTGCATCAGAAAATCATTTTTAACAATAAAAGATTCAATAAAAGGTTAGTCACAAAAGTTCTTGGATTTAACCCTTTGAATCACCAGGAAAGGAGTAAAATGAAGTGTAAAATTATTATATTAAAAAACTTTATTATCATTCAACAAATATAAAATAGTTGCAATTCCTTAATGAGGTAATAAACTGGCTCATCCAGTTGGCAACTGTAATATATAAATCTTTACATATTATAAAATATTTCTCATTCTTGCAAAGCTTTAACAAAATTAGTTTCCGTCAAATCAATTACATATACTATATCGTACACATATCATTTGTACATGTCCATCGTAATTGGTTAAAAGAAAACAACAATTTATAACAAACATCTTCAAGTATTAAAACTCAACTTGGGTTAGGCAAAACATACAATTTATGTAATTTAATCAATAATTAAAAACAAAACTTGCATGGTACAATCAATAGTGTTAAATCTAAAATTATTAAATAAGACTGAGTATAGTGATCGGCAAATAACTTGAAATTGAAAATAATAACATAACTATCACAACAATCAATACTCACTATGACACCAATTATTAACATAGCTTTCAAGATATTTGCTGGACTCTACACTAAAAACTATTTTAATGGAGTATTTTAATAAATAAAATAAATATAATCTGTATAATCATCAATTAACATGTGCCACTTTCATAAAAAAACATTTCAATTAAATATTTTCTCTTGGATTGGACCCATAAGCTGCTTTGATAAACAAAAATAAATTAATAAAGAACATTTAATTACATTCATCATACAAACTCTTAAGATTCTCTAA
>DVQG01001432.1:0-10802 GCA_018231605.1 Papilio ambrax
ATACACCATGCCCTGATTGGTTCACTGGCTCCGCCCACTTAACAGGAAAACAACGCGAAAACGATTTTAAATTAATAACTTGCCTTACATTAGCGCACAATACCATAGCACCTTACAGCAGTATCAGGCGAAAATACATCTTTATAAGCATCATGTAATAGCGTAAGCAATCGATGTGTTGTATTGAAATTTGAAGACCCAGATTTGATTCTTGACTTCTGGTTTATTGTATTACAAAATCATAGACTTTCAATTATCTTATCTAAACGAAATTTTAAATTTCTAATAACAATAGACATTTTTAATGAATCTTTATTTATCACTAATAGTAATCAGTCATTTGCTTAGATTTAAAAGTATTAGAAATCTAATCTATCCTTAATTCTTGTTAATCTACTGCTTAACAGTAAATCTGTATATCTATTAACTAAATGTATTACTTATATTTAAAACACAACAGTATAGTAAACATTATTAAGTATAGATACTGATTTTTTTTTTAAATTAACAATATTTAAATTTACAATATCTCGCCTTTTAATAAACTAGTAGTTAATTCATTGAAAACATGAAGTCATCTACCCTTTATTCTGTTACAATAAAACGATCTTACGATATAACAAACGCACATTGTTACCATGTTATATATTTATCCTGAAAAATCCGTTTTATTTGAAACCTAAAAGAAGTTTCAAATAAGCTTCTAAATATGAAAGTAGCTAAACGTACAACAAACATTTAAATTAAATATTATATTTTGTAGATCGTACATCATCTGGCTGGGGTTGGTGTTAACCGTGTCATGCAAGGAACTGACGGACCTAGAAGTGCTGGCGTCAGCGCCAACGCGATGCACATATGAACACGCCTACGATATGCTCGGAGCTCACTGCGGAGGTCTACGACTCACGAAGATTCCTTCGCTGAGAGGCGGCATTGAGGTATGTTAATCACAACTGCTACTAACTCGCTCCATAAACTCCTCAATTCCCGGACTGGTGACAACATTTTGTGTTATAGCGACAAAATGAAAATAGCTGAAAACTAAACACAATAGAAGGAAACAGAAAAATTTGGTTACCTTAGCTTTAGTGAAAAAGGAAAATAATGTACATCATTATACCAACCAAAGCAGTTGATGTTATCAAAAAGTTGTTTTTATTGCTGTATTTGTTTTCCTTCAAGGGTTTTATTTGAGTGTTCGCTCGCACAACAGCATAACAAAAGCCGCTACGATTACGCACCTTATCGAGATACTCAAAAGCTATCTTATCTTTCCTCATTATACTTCAACGTGTGTTTTAATTGGCCGTATTGTCACATCATTTCACAAAGATAATGTCGGTTATAACAACAATTATGTGTACATAGCCTAAAAATGTCGTTTTAAAATATTTAAGGAAAATAGTAACCTAAAAACAAAATACTAACAACTTTGATAAGTTGTTAATCTTTTGTGGACATTTCTTTGCATGATGGTTAATAATAAGGGGTTACCTAACTAAATTATTTTATGCTTATAATCTAGATAGCACGGATTTAATACACCTTTGTATCAATTTTCGTAATACATGGGCAATCTATCCGTGTATCTCGCGCAAAGAGATCACTGTTCTTACCAGAGTATAGAAACCTTGTAACTAATCAAATTTCTTCTTTCATTCCACAGATTCTCGACTTCAGTGACAACAAGTTATTAGAAATACACGCCGACACTCTGTCTTCGTACTCCAGCATAAAATTCCTATATTTGTCTGAAAATCAAATATATATGATCGATAAAGATGCATTTGCTTCATTATCATATCTGGAAACTTTAGATTTATCGAAAAATGTTATCCTAGCACTGCCAGATTCATTATTCCAGCTGCCATCATTAAGAAAGTTATATTTAAACGGGAATCCATTGCTACATATGAGCTTTAAAGATCTGATTATTACAAAGCCAATACAAGCACCATTGGAACTATTAGACCTGTCAGATTGCAAGTTAGATAAATTGCCAGACTGGGGTATTCTACCTAATTTGGTTCTGTACAATATATCGCAAAATCCATTAACAACACTCGAACCTCAACACTTCAGTACCATGTGCAAGTTGGCTAAAGTGGATTTAACAGAATCCATAGACAAATTAAAATTGTGCGAATTAAAAGCGACCGTCATTTGGTTTCAAGAGAAGAATGTTTATTTCCATCTAAAAGATTACAACAGGTTAAATTCTAGAGGTTAGTGTTATACTCTTTTTTGTTATAAATTAATTCATTGATATTTGTTATTTATATATACACAATAACAATGAACCGGAATTCAAATGACAGCAATATTTAATCTAATCGAACTTTAACCTATTATATCATTGGAATTAGATAACATCGAGGAGATTCAATGACTTTTTCTAACTAACACAAATTTTGTATCTTTTTCAGAATTCGACAACTGTCTAAAGCCAGAAATATCAGCGACTTTAAACGCAAGTTATCATCTCTGCGAATCAGTTTATACACAGGTAATCACTTTTTCTAGGAAATAAAGAAACAAGTTTGTACTATTAGTTACTACTAGTGTCACTATTCAATTAACTATCTAAACATTCACACTAGAACATTCCAGCTACTACTGTGATCTAATTAGTAAACTTACTGCTCTAATGAGCCTCTAGAATTATGAAGATAAAGATGTGAAAAGCGGTTAGTTGATTTATTAATAGATATAACCTTTAATTCCAGGTTCAAAACATAAAAACATCAAGACGTACGTGGCTAACAATAGGCGGCGGACTTGCCGGCTTCCTGGTCGGCTTTGTACTACTTCTTTACATCATGCATCGACACAACGTCGCCCAAACAAAGAGAACAGCGAAGGAGAAAACTACAGCCGCTGACAAGAACGCGACTACGAACCTTCTGAATGACGTCTCCTAAGACCAAGGAGGTAGAAAAGGAGATTCCACCTCTTTGATAGAAGGTAGAATAGGAGATACCACTATTGATGCCCGGTAGTAGATTATAGACGTTATTTAAATATTAAGAGCACTTCTGAATTTATCCTTGAATTAATAATAAGGGACAATCGTAAATAAAACCGTGTTTTTGATTGTATAGTGAAAATAAGAAAAGTCATGATGGGCCACAACGTGAAACGTTAGTGGTACGAGTGTAACAAATTAAAGAAACATTTAAGAGCTACACGTTTACTGGAATAATCTACACAAAATAGCTTATCAGAATAAATTACGTAGATGTTTACAACCGCGGGTTCTCACTGCAAACAGCTACATACTTATATCTGTTTTTTTTTATTCAAAGGTATTGAGAGGGACGAATACAGGTTTTTGTAGTGAAAGCTGACGGTTATAGTATTGAAAACCAAATAACTACCAAAGATTTTTGTTATCCCGTTATGTTTTATTTCAAAAAGTCAATTAAATGGATGTTTTATTAAATTGCCTAATTAAAAAATAACTGGATAGAAAAATATCGACAGGAAGATGGAATTCAAGATATGTTTTGTTAAATTTGTTACAAATTCTTTTTTGGAGTTTCTGTTGAATTTGTTGTATTGGAACGGTTATTTTTTTAATGGGATTAGGACATAATAAGCGTTCCCGTTATACGTAATTCCTTTAAGCGTATGATTTCGACCAATCAGATTATTTTATAGGCTTGTTAAATTAATTTAACGTATTGTTTTGTGTTGTAAATCGACATATACTTTGAAATTCTATAATACCATTTTCGAATTATTTTATATAAGTTTAGTTAAGTTAATACTAGCAATCCAAACAATTTAGAAGCTTTAAAGGCTGACTAGATGTACTAATTTCACTGTACAAAATCATTATTGTAAATCACGAACATTATCTAAAATGAAATAATAACTTTAACGCACATGTATAACTAAGGTAATTTACGTTTGCCAAAGATGTTAAATTTATATTTTATTACATGTTTAACTATGCTTCAATAATATTATTTGGCTACTGTGATAAAGAAAAAAATACATTTATGTTAAAAAATAATTTTCGTTTTATTGAGAAACCAGGAACCTTCTAAATTTATTATAGTTTTGGCCCAGGACTTCGACCGTGCGGAATTTAAAAAAAAAACAAGTTCGTAAGCCTGGTAGACTATGTTCTATATCTATGCCAAATTTAATAGAAACCCCTTTTTAACTTTTTACTTAATATTTTAACTAACTAAGACAAGAAAAACAATTAGCGAAATCCGGTCTAGCCATTCACGCCGTTACAAAGGGAAATAAGGATTCATTTTTATAGGTTAGATAGAATAATTTTCCATAGACTAAAATGTCTACTTCCTGTAAACAGAGTCGAGATTCTTCCCCAATCGAGGTTACCAACTTACGCAACATTTGCTTCTTTATTACAATCCAAGAATGTTAAGAGGGTATTGACAAAACATAATCGGAACGCCCATATGTGTGTTTCTTATTAACAAGTTTAAATATATACTTTTCGTCCCAAATTACCAATACACAATTTACATAAAAATAATGTATGTAACTTTTACCCTATCTCAAATTTAATTTAAGGCACATGCGCTCTTTTTAAACATTTTACCCATGCATAGCATCTAATTTTTGAACGGAAAATATCGTTTTATAACAACAAAATAAGTTAATAAGAGTTATCGACTTGTAGTCGTTTATACAAAATGTCTAAAAACAACTTTTACAGTGAGCAATCCTAGTATAGTTTTTTTAAACATTCGTTTTTACCTTTGATAGTTTAATCTAATTGCAACATTAATTTTCAACTGTTTCTATTTTTAAAATCTAAAATAACCTACTTACGTATCTCCACACATAATACTATACAATTACGTATTCCTCTTCTAGAAAAGGAATAGTAGAATCTTAATATAAGTCTGTGGGTTATTTCTACGAAAGTAATAGTTCATTCATTGAGTATTTAGTCAACCATTCAAAGCCATACAGCCATGTAATAAAACACTAAACATCTTACACACGTAAAGCATTTATCCCAACAAGGCTACTTTTTTCTAAAGCAGAAAGAAACACATCGACCATTCATAACAAAAAAAAGCATAGAGGTAAGGAGGCACAGATAAACAAACATCGATCCCAGTTTAAAATGAAATATATTTAAATGAAATTAAACAAACCAAACTAAATTTCACAAGCTAATAGTATGAAGCATTCAATGCGGAAAAATTCATGATTAAAATGTTATGAAAAAGAAAAAAAAACAAATTCAACAATTTCATATCGCGTGTAAATTGAACAAATAAGAATAACAGCTCTGAATAAACAGGGACAGTCCGTCCGTCAGTTGGCACATTCAAAGGTCCCTCTTCTTTCTGCAAGACTTGTATTGAATGCCAGCTTCAGGGTAATTCCGTTGATTGTTGTCCAAATATTGGGTATTGTGACAGTTTTCTCAAGTGTCTTTCTTTTCACTATCGGTTAATGATTTTGTTGTGTTTGGTTGTATTTCTTTTGCGAGACGTTGCTTACTGAATTTGCCCATTCCCGGCTGGTATATAACCAGGCTTGGGCGGTCCTGAAGGAAGGAAAAAAAATTACAATACTTTTTTTAGGTGCAATAATATACAATTTCATGTTTTATAATGTTAACACCAGTATACTTTAGTTAGTAGAAATATTTTACCAGACTAGTAGTTAAAAAGTTGATTTTTTTTGTTAATTATAAATAGATGAATTAACAAAAATCTCTCACCTTATTCCTAATTCTCCGTTCAGCTCGACGTTCTGTATTGTCACCTTTGTCTACTTCTTCAGACTCTTCTCTGTCAGTAGATTTACTTCTATCGTCAAGGGATTTTTGACGCTTTAATGTTGACTCTTCTTTCATTGGTATATCATTAGAGTCCAAACTATTTCTTCTCTGTTTTATAAGACTGATGCTCTCAGTATTATCGTTGGCGTCTTTTTTATTGTCATTTGAATCATCCAACTTAACTTTCCTGTCCATCCCTTCTATAATTCTAGTCAAATCGTCAGTTTTTACTTGAGGCAGTTGAGTAAAAGGTTTGATATCGTCATAATTATGAGTTTTACTTTTGTTCTCAGATAACAACATCTTACTAATAACCGCTTGTTTATCAGTTTTAGCAAATTCAGTTTTGCCTAACCTTTCTTTTCTTGTGTCACTGTATTTTTTGCTCTTTTGCTCGCGCGGTGATTCTTTGAATTTGTCTTTCTTATCTTTCTTGAAATTCTTGTCACAATCTTCTGTCACATCTTCATCTTTTGGTGCATATTCCTTTTTATCACCATCCATTTTTTTCTTTTTATCAACAAGTGTGGTAGAAATTAGTTTGCGTTGCTCGCGGAATGTTCTAGACTCGAACACAGTCCCATCTCTGGTCTCTTTAACATCATCATCTTTAGACTCTGTTACAGATTTCTCTTTTTCCCATTCCCTGGATTTTATCTTCTTAATATCGTTATCAACTACTTCGTCCTCCTGGAATTAAATACGCATAATTGTAGTTTATATTGAAATTTATTTTGTTACTTCTAAAAATTTGGACGTTCTAAATATTTTTACAGTATTAATTGACAAGATATCGACAATTCATTTTAATTACTTTAGACTATTTTTTTTTACAAAGTGTATTGCCACTATTAACTACTACAACACATCTTATAAATTAAGCATAATAATATGATACAATAAATATAACAACCGTTATGTAATACTTTAGTAATTGCATATATCTTAAATTACAAAAAACGTGTTTAACATTACAAGACCAAACCATCCGTAAGTTATGTACAGCATGATTTTTTCGTTTAAGGTCTTAATTCCGTTAGACAGTCTAAAATTATTCTCGTCATGTCTTCGAAGAAATTAACATCATCATTTCATTATGTATTGTTATTATATATGTTAATATTGTTTTAAATGTAATTATATTGCTTATTTATATATTGTTCTTAATCACCATTGCTCCATTTTTGTAAGTTAAAAGATCTCCCGTACCAATTACAAAATAACTACTGCAAAAACCATATAGGTTTAAAATCTACATTACTGCTACTTTTCAAACAAAATACTGTATTAGGGTACAAATGCTACAAAAGTACACCTTAAAATATGTGTCACCCCCGCTATTAGGGATACCACCTTGATTTTCTTTTTTATCACAATATTTCCCTGAGGTCAATGTAAATGTATTATGACTTTTCATTGTCAACGCGGGAAAATGACTGTCCCAATCGGAATCTGTACTTAAAAACTCATCAGAACCATGAGAGCCTTTCACATCTGATAACGGAACAGATTTAACTTTTGTCTTGCGATACACTTTTTGTTCTCCATACCAATAGTTGTGCTGTTCAAATTTATGGTCGTAACAATCATAGTAATCGTTGTAGATATCATCTTCCGAGTTGTCACCGGCTTGCTAGATAAATTGTGCGCTAGTTAAAATCAAAAGTCAGAAAGGCTACAGACTTTAGTTTATCAACTATAGTCATGGCATATGATTAGTTTGTGGAATTGTTAATCATTTTTTATAAGTTGGATTCGCCGAGAAAACAAAGCCCATAAAAATAGCTGGCCATATAAACTCGCGTTGCCTACCCATAATTACAAAAGAAGGACACACATATAAAGAGGATATTTCTTCTTTCTATGCATCTCCTCCACTGCCAAATTCATTTTCCCTTCCCATTCTTTCTGTATAAAAAAATGGTGGGAAAGGTAAGGGGATAAAATTAGGCCTCTGGCCAATTTATAGATATAATAAAAGCTTAATCTTTAAGGCTGTTGTAGCAACTTGAATTACAGTAATGGTTTACATGACTATAAAAATAACTTATTGGCCTTTGTAACCATCTAATCTATTCTTAATACATAGCTCGGGGTAAAAATATAGGTTAATATATGAATATCACAAGTTCACAAGCATTACCTTAATTGTACCATCCTTAGTTTTCCGTTCAACCCTCATTTTTCTTTTGTCGTTTTCTCTCCTGCGTCTTTCATCGCGGCCACGTTTGTCCTGTTTTCGAGCAGCGAGATACTCTAGTAAAGGTGTTGATTGAGCTTTTTTATCATTTCCTGGAAACATAACAAAAATGTATTTTTCTGTGCTCCGTAAATCGAATAGAACAAACAGAAGAGCAAAGATTTATTAAACTTATGGATACACAATTGTCTATGAGCTATTTTTATATAGTTTTTGTGAATTTTGTAACATTCTCATTTATTTCTGTTATAAAACAAGATATAGTTATCAGTTCGGACCTAATTACTACTAAATAACCATGCAACTTTTCCCTAAACAAAAATAAAACTGGGTTACAATGCTTTTGGTAAAACACAGAAATTAATTTTAAATAATTCACTTAATAAGCGATGCTTATAACATGAGATGGCAAAAACAAAAGGATTTGGAGATTAAGTGTGGTCTTATCATTTAAGACACTCTTACATACTTCAATGACCAGTATTTGGCCATTATTATTATAACCACCATTTTTACTTATTAAAACTTGTGTGCGACATTATACTATACAATTCATAACATGGCTAAACTCACATGGCACTCACCTAAACCTTTGGTGTAGGTTGGTGCCTACACCGAAGGTTGCCACATGAATTTAGCCATGTTATAAATTATATACCATTTTTACATACCAAATAATGACTTTTTAATATTAACATACCATCATTAACTGGATATGAATACTCTAGTTTAGGTTGATTCTCAGTTTCAGGTTCTTTACTTAAATTCTCTATAAAATCTTGATAAATCGGGTCACTTTCAATAGTCCCACATTTAGGATCTTTTTTCTTCTTTTTCTTGGGTATCCGTTGAAAAGGGGCGTACTCTACTATCCCAACATACTCAAGGCCTGCAATTTTATACATCATAGTAACACTCCATGGCCTATTTTTTTAATATAAAATTGTAAGATTTACAAACCTTTCTCATCCACAAAGATGTACCCATCAAATTTGTCTCTAAAGAGATATATGTCATCAACATTAACAAAATTTATGTAAGCTCTTGAATAAACATTACTACCGAGGGACGGATCAGGTTTAGCAAAATAGAAATAGTCATGGTCTGGTATGGGTGATACTTGATCCAAGAATGCTTCCTCCGTCATTGTTGGAGGTAATCGTCGAAATATTATCTGAAAATTAAAAGTAAATACAAATCAAAATAGGACACAGATGTTATGAAGTTTATAGATCAAATGTCAAAATTACTTTGGTTAGAGGCCGTTGGGTTTTGGCTTTTTTGGTTTCTCTATTTTTGTTCACAAATGTTTTGCTGCCCGAATCAGATTGGGAATCTTTAGCATCTTGATCTTCTGTCATTTTTCTGTTTTATTCTTTTATTAGCTTATTCAATTGATTCACATTATCAAAATGTTGTAATTGTACTTATTTGTTAGTGACGTTTGACGTGCGCGTTAACTTGATTTGACACTTGACATTTCCTACAAAACAAGAATTATGTAAAGATTATAAAATATATTTGAAAGCCAATTTGTAACTTCCGATTAGTTGTGTAATTAAAATAATGGTGGATTTAAATGGTTTTGTATCAATTTATACAAGATTTACAAATAGAAAACAAAATCGTCTTTTATTCTTGTTATTTTACTATGCAATTTAATTTTAAGTAAAATTACACTGTTATAAGAATATCAAATAATTTATCAGGTAAAGCGATTCATAATTTTTATGTTAAAAGTTCTATTTCAATTAAAGCAGTTATTTTTTCAATAATAAAACATTAAATCCTCGCGCAGTCTTATACCGAACTAAATTTGAACTGTCTTGACTGACTGACCGCCAGTGATTGGAGAAATGTCAATGGTCAAAACAAGAAAAGTTACTAAAAAATATTTGTTGGTTATATTATTATAACCTTTTGTATATCGTAATTGTAACAATAGTAATCTCTATTATGTTGATTAACTTAGGGTTGCGGCAATATGCAAAGTATTCGAATATTCTTAAAATTCCCCGTCGATTGTGTAGCGTAACTACAACTTCAAATGAAAATACAGACAATTCCTCAGATCCTAAAACGGGAGGTTTTGCGAAGGCCTACGAAAAACAATCACAAATTTCAAAACAAGAGGACAGTCAAGATTTAACATTTCCCGCATTACTCCGGAATTCAAAACTAATCGATGTAAGTACTAAATTATCTTTCGCATATATCCAGCCTATTTATTCCTCTTATCTTCATATATTTCTTCTTTACAGTTAGGAGATCCCGTTGGAAAAATAGTTATTGGTAAAATATTTCACATAGTAAATGATGACTTGTATATAGACTTTGGATGGAAATTTCACTGTGTGTGCACTAGACCTACAACACGAGGAGAAGAATATGTCAGGGGTGCAAGAGTTAGGATACAAATCAGCGATCTTGAACTCTCGTCCAGATTTTTGGGATCCAGCACTGATCTCACTCTATTAGAAGCTGATTGTAAATTATTAGGTTTACTCTCATCTCCAGTACGGGTAACAGTTGCACAAAATTGATAATTTAATGTAGTATTTCTATTACATAAGCAATAAATTATAAATTAGTAAAAGCGTTGTTTTATTTTATAAACCTTTAGGAGATTTCAAATACTAGGTGAAATGCAAGTAAAATAAGTTTTTTTTTTTTTATTTGGTCCTAAGGTGTGGAGTGTATTGCTGATCCTTTTTTGGATGACTTTCCGCTATTTGATGTGGAATGTTGTCCATTAGTGTGGTGTGTGTGTGATTTCAATGTGAGGTGAGTCTGTTTGTATTGTGCAGTGTGCTTAAACTA
>DVQG01001433.1:0-10797 GCA_018231605.1 Papilio ambrax
GTAGAGGTTTTGGGCTCTGATGGGAAGGGAACATATTATTTTTTGAAGTTATAGATGTTTTTAAGTTACCGAGGTTCGAGTTATCGAGGTTCTACTGTATTAGTGTTGGCTGTTTTATTAATAGCGATTGGTATGTTTTCATTAATAAGCCACTAAAAGCACTTCAATCAGATAGTATAATGAAAACATTTAAATGTACTGATTTCTAATTTTGTTCAAAACATTAATTGCATTCTAATTAGAGATTTCTAAGTAGACAGATAAGCTTGTTGTGAGGTTATTATCTAAATGAACTACCACAAATTAATGCAACTGACATATATTAATCAGAATTACTACATCATAAGTCCTCAAACAATTTTAATATGTGTCACAATCATCTTAATTCTTATTAGAATCAAATATTTGAATTTATTAGAATTGTCCATTTTTTAGCTTGGAAATGTCTACTGATTCAATATAACTCTTGCACAAATGAAATTAGGGATGGAGTTGGGATAAGAGTAAATTGAAATTTAATATAAATGTCTTTAAAAGTATAATAATGGACTTACCTTATTTCACTATAAAAATAATTGAAACTGCAGTTCCCTCTCAGCGGTGTGCAATATATCTATGGTAGTTTTATATTCATGACTTGAAGTTACCAGTAAAACAAATATCTTTATAAAATGATTGAATTCAAAATCTTTAACATTTTTAATCCGATCAGAGTGGTATATGACCTGAAGTGGTTTTTACATACATCATTGGTATACAGAGGTATATAATCAATTCTAATTCATTCATTTTCAACTAGTCTGGACAAAAGCTCATTGTTAATATATTTTTTTATCTTTTATTTATCATGCATCTATTTTGGATAGTCTGTGTAAAGTTAAGTCTATGCATTCAGTATAAAATGCTTTTTAGATTCATAAAATCTGATTTATTTTGAGAGTAGTTTGAGCGTTCTATGGGTAGTGTCATTCTAGAATCATTGCATGGCGGTATACTATTATATTACAATGGAGGTATTGTTATATGTAGCAGTTTTTATACAGTGTTTTGATGTCTATGGCTATGGTTATAATAATAATAATTCAACTGCAATACACTATTTCTATCTCTTATTTTTCATCAAGAATTAGAGGGATGGCAATAATGTAATCAAACAGATAGTAAATGGTCGGACCACAACCATTATTTTAAACTGAATATTAAATTATTTTCTTCTCAATGCATATCCTATTTTTTCCCATTAACTGGGGTTAGTATTCACCTTTACTTATTATACCTTAAAATTTTATCTAATATTCCAATAATGTAATTAATTAAATCTAAATATTGATATGTATGTTCTTCTTATACTTACTAACAAATGGTAACAATTTAAAAGTATACCGGGCTACCATATGTCAAAATAATAAAACATTAATAGCCTTTTGCCATATTTAATTGGTTCTTTTAATTCATGTTGTATTAAGCCTTTCCTGATAAGCTTGTTATTAGGAACAAAAATTATTGTCATCATAAAAAAACATATCAAGTTCGGGGCTCCATGGTTATTCACAATTTACCTCAGGAATGTCAATGTTACTAAAGAAAAAATAATAAATAAAAAGTCATTTTGGTGGAATTCCATATTTTTCCTACAATTGGGGGCGTTTTACCTGATTTTTTTAATTTTTATGTGTGTTAATAATTGGGATTTTTGTTTTATATCTTAAGAACGGTATATAGAAATGTTTTTTCTTGATTAAATTCATGTTTGTTCATTATTTGGATATGTCTTCAGAATTTGAATAATAATGAGGAGTACAATATGAAGGAGATGGTAGGAGGTTGCTGTGTGTGCTCGGACGAGCGAGGTTGGCCCGACAACCCGCTGGTCTACTGTGATGGCAATGGATGCACTGTTGCAGTACATCAAGGTAGAGTTTATTCACACAACACTATGTTTAGTATTAGTTGTAAAAGCAACTTTGTAAGTGTGGAATTGATAAAAAAATTGCTTGTTACTCCGGCATTAGCTATCTTCTAATTAATCCGTCAATATTGATGCATCCATTTCGGAGATAACCTGAAACAAACGTGGACTTGCGAACACGAGGATAATCAATAATTATAACAATTGATTCTTCATTATATCTAATATTAATACATAATGTAATTTTGTTTTATGCTAATTATTTCATTTTCAATCTTACAGCATGTTATGGGATAGTGACTGTACCAACTGGCCCATGGTTCTGCAGAAAATGTGAGAGCCCCGAATTCAAAGGAAAAGTAGTAAGTATTTCTGATTTCATCTAATTTATTGTCAAATAAAGAGTAATTTCTCACTTTAACAAGAATGTGTTTCCTCATGTTTTTATTTTGTGATAATTTTTAAAGCAGTTTATTGTAACAAAACCGTTCAATAACATTTATGTTGTTTGTGTTTCAGCGATGTGAATTGTGCCCTTCAAAGTCCGGTGCTCTTAAACGCACTGATACAGGGGGATGGGCCCACGTGGTCTGCGCTCTTTATATACCTGAAGTCAGGTTTGGGAATGTTACATCAATGGAGCCCATTGTATTACGACTTATACCACCAGAGAGATACAGCAAGGTAATGAAAACTTCATAAATTCTGTTTTATATAAATAAGGTTTTTCTATTGTGATTTATATGATATTTTGGTTTCCAGGTATGCTATATTTGCCAAGATTCTGGCAAATCGCACCGAGCAAACGCAGGTGCCTGCATGCAGTGCAATAAATCAGGTAAACCAATACTCACATTTGATAATGACTATTAAACATCCATTAAATTAATGAACAATTTGTCATAACTGATTAAAATTTTAATCCCTTTAAGGTTTAATTATTTATTTGTATGTTATTAATATTTATTTAGCATCATAACGTACTAGCTTTCGTTTGCGATTGAGTTCGCGTGGAATTAAGGAAATTCAAAAGCAAGAATCCTATGTGTACTTCCAGACTATGTTCTTCATCTGTAACAAATTTCATCGAGATCCGTTCATCGATATAAGTTACACACTCCAACAAACATCCATAAAAACCTTCGTATTTATCATATTAATAAGGTGTATTACTGCTTTTTACTATCTCTCTGTTTTTCTATTCTGTGATTGGTACTTGAAGAAAGGTATTATTATATTTTTACATGGGTGTTTGTAATTTGATAGTCGTATATATAGGTGATATAAAATAAATTGTATATTCGTATTTATTTAATTATTAATCAGGATGCAAACAACAATTCCACGTGACGTGTGCTCAGAGCCTCGGTCTGTTGTGCGAAGAGGCCGGCAATTATCTGGACAATGTTAAATATTGCGGCTATTGCCAACATCATTATGGTAAACTGGTAAGTTTGTTATATAATATTATCTTAAAAATATGATATAATTTGTTCAAGTGCTTCTTGTGTTATAACCTGATTTTTCCAAGTTTATTCAGCTTCAATCAAATATTTTCACAAATCTTTATAAATACAATTTGGCGTTCTTTGATGTTATTCAACATTAAGTTAAGTGTGTAATGTAATATTTAAATAATTGGATGAGACAAAATTTAAGGGCAAGTTAAGTGGTAATTAAGTTAATTGTACGGTGGCACCTGCGTAGTTAAAGTATTGATTGTGCAGAAAAAAGGCGGTAACGTGAAGACCATCCCTCCTTACAAGCCGGTCCCGCATGAAAGTCATTCGAGCGACTCGAGTGAGAAAGAGGGCGGAGGGTCTCCTTTGGCTAGCGGCAGCGGAACACCAACACACCCAGCTAAAGCTAAAGGGGTATGTTCCTACGCGAGTCCATTTAGGTCCAATTGGTTTTAAATTGAAATACGTTTATATTTATAGCCGGTTTCCCAGCTACGTTTAACCATTCGTTAGTGTTAACTTACTTTACTCCGTTGATACAGGTCAACCAACACTAATGAATCGCTTATGTCAAAATAAGTGGAAACTTCAGAAACCGAACATAAATCGATTAACACATTTAATAATCAATTTAGACTACACTTGTTTGGAGCAAATATTTCTTTAAATGTCTGCAAAACTCAGAGTCATGTAGTCGCACACTAAGCGGCTTTTTAAGTGGACATAGGACTGTGAGTTCGGTATTCATTTTAATCAAATTGCTCTGTTAAATTGTCCTTACAGAATGTTCTTATTGGTTACATGAACCCAGCACTCGGGCTATATTCATATTTAGTCAAAATTAATTTTTGTCTTTGATTCTTTTGGTATTGTCAGAATGGGATGGTCAGTGTCAAGAAATCGTACAACGTAGCCTAAAATTATAATTTAGCTGAGGTTTTCTATCTAAAAAGGTGATAAGCAATAATATGCAGCCTTTTTTAATTTCTTTTCCATTTTTAATAAAAATGGATAGATCAATTTTGCTATCTATTGAACAGAATTTGTTTATTAAGTCACAAAGAACTATGTTCGTATTTATTTATTTCACACCTTTATCGATAAAAAGTAATTTACCTTCTTTCATGTTAATTGACAAATGTATGCATGTTCTACTAAAAATATATATAAGTTTCGACTTTAAATGACCTATAACTTTATTGTTTTCAGTCGCGAAAGTCATCTCATAACAGCAGTGTACCGGGAAAGAATACACCGAACGCTTCAAAAACACCCACAAATTCGGGACAACAATTGGGTGAGTACAATATTATCATAATATGCCGATATTAAAAGATTTTATTACTAAATGGTAATAAAATCTCAGTCCCAAAACTCTAACAAAAACGTGCTTATTTCAAAGCGTGAGAGGGACGCTAATGTGTTTTGTATTGACAGTGAAAACTCACGTAACACAAGTACAATGTTGCAATTTTTATTAACTCCGTGTGTTTTAAAACTGTTTTAACGTGTTTTGTTATTAAATATATCACTATCATTTAGTCGTAAATACAAACTTATTATTTCTCCTTATAACAATATTTTATTTGGAGTGGTTTTAATTAATTCCTGCAATTATAGGTGCTTAAGAATTCTATATTCCCTTTGGTATCAGGATAGGTTAAAAGTGAGATTTTTAATTTAAAATAACCTTAAATTAAGTGTTGAGAATTTGACTAATTTTTTGTATCGTTTTTGTGCATCGATGTTATCGACAGAGACCGGCTCGGAGCCGATGGAACAAGCTCCATCATCACGGAAACACAAGTCGGCTGACAAACGTGTGTGATCGATTAAATTACTTTCCTTAAATTTCAACTGTCGTAGCACATGTAGGAACCAAAGAGATTCAAATATGTTATAGAGCGGACATTACGACATATTTTCTTTAAATATTTTATGCTTAAACAGTCATGGGTAACGCAACATCACAAGTCTTAGACGATGGAAATGGTACCGATTGTATATATTTGTGAGTAGAGTTTTGCTCGTAACGTCCCGTCTATAGATGTATATTTTAATATCTCTGATGAAAACACTGTTGTCATCTCAGTAGCTTTAAAGGTAATGAGGGAGATGGCAATATTTTGTGACAAGTGCTACGATAGTAGAGTCTCGCCGTTAGTTGTGTGTGCACATTTCCAATAGAGATTTCTGTTTTTTTTTTATAAAAAGCATTTTATTAGTTGAATACCTATTTTCTTAAAGCATGCCTTAATTGGATCTATTGCGATATAAGTCAATTCTCTATTTTGGTTTACTTAAACTTTTAGAAATCTGAAGGTTTTATATGGTTATAAATTAAATATGGTGGGGTTTTTGTGTTGAATTTGGGTTTTGTAGATGAAAATGTTTTTTTACACCTAAAAGCTATATGTGCGTGAGGGGATCGAGGTTTTTCCAGACTTTTTATATGTCCGAGATCTTTGTGTTATTGTTACTTGCAAGAACAGTTTTGGTGTTGCTTTTTTAGATAGACGTTAGGTCGAACCACACCTAAGTTTTTTTGTTTTATTTTAGGTATTTATTATATTTTCACATTCAAATATTTCTTATTTAATCTGCATTTATGAATAGATTTAAATAAAAGCTTATGGTTTTGAATGCATGCGACTTCAAAATTTTTTTCAATGTATTAATATAATATAGTTACTAATTTTCTAACATACAACAAGACTCTATTTTAAAGCAAAACACAAAAGTAAAATAATGCATAAATGATATAACGAACATTCCATACGCATGAGTCAAAATGTGCAAAAAGTATACTTTTTACTAAATAATGGTATAAGAAACATATTTAAATATATAAAAACGGTTTAAACCACCTTTGAAATATTAAATACGTGACATAGACTCATCCTGTATAGTTTATACTAACATCCTAACATTTTTTTTGTGCATGGATGCTAGAAGCAGATTCCGGTCAGGAAGGGGATCATTCTTCAACGTCGCGGAAACACAAATCAACAGACAAACGTTTGTGTTATTTTTATCAGTCTTTGTGTGCACATTATCTTAGATTCAGCTTTTTATTCCAATTTGATGAGGTATTTTTCAGATACTGCATGTCTGTATTGAAAAAAAAATATATAAAAATTAATCTATCAAGGAGTGATATTTTTTGTATTCAATCGCTTTTTTAGTGAAATATCTATGTTTACTTTGTATTTTATTATTAAAATTATTATATTTATTACTCTCCACATGAATTTTTACAGTCTGATTTTTTTATTAAGTCAGATTTTCCATCATACAAGCATTAAAAGGCGTTAAAAAGATTAGTACTTTTTGAAGTTACTAGCGCTATCTATGCTTAATGTTTAAACGATATTGGGCAACTGCTCTATCTCGTGCAGCTATTTTATTTTTACAGAAATAAAATAGATGTCGCTGTTTAATTGTATTCTCTCATTTTTATCTTTATACATAAGTAGGAATTGCCTTAAATTTATTTATAACCTAACGTAGTGTCGGTTTTACCTAGTTATTTTATTTCAGCTTTCAAGTATGTAATTTATTTTATACGGTGATTGTTAAAGGCGGTTAATTAGTTATGATTTTTTGTATTAATGTTAGACGCGGATTCCGGTCATGAAGGGGAACAGACGTCTTCGCGGAAACACAAATCGGGAGATAAACGTTTGTGCTCGAATGATTTAATGTTTTAGTATGTGTGCGTGTGTGTTTGTGTGTATTATTGTCGGTAGTTGTTGGTAGTATTTGATTATTATGTTTTGTAGTTACGTGGGTATTTATATTAGGTTTTTAGATATCTCAGAGTTTTTTGAAGCATGTTAGTTATTCTTTTCACTGTGTCTTTAATCAAGTTTTGATTCTGTGTTAGGTAGAGGTGTTTTATATTTTTATATATGTATCAGATTTTTTCCATCTGAAAAGACATAAAAGGTATTGGAACATTTTAAAGCTATAAGCGCCATCTATGTCCAAAAGTTAACAGTTTCAATCTTGGCAAACATGCCGCCTTGTGAAGCTGTTTCATTTACACAGAAATGCCATAGATGTTAAGTAATGTACTAAAACCTTTTTCTTCGTTAAATTAAGTAGAAATATCCTTTAATTTTTATGTTATTTATTTATATGTAAACTATATGTGTTCTGCTTAGTTTTTTTAGTTTATACACTTTTATCTGATCCGGTAGGCGTAATTCAAACTAAATTATAATATCTCACTAACGCTCTCTTGTCGCAAGTCTCACAATATCCTTATTGTACTGTAGTTGTCTTGTCATGGATTTTTTGTTATTTTTTTTTGACTATGTAGGTTTTACATATTTTGTGACAGAACTAGCTGCTATGGCAACCTCTTTCCGGCCCAGATAAGCATGTTGCACGATACAAGAACATGTTTTATTGTATACAGGGTTATATATTATTCATGATTAATTAGATATTATTTTTTCATCAATGTTAGACGCGGATTCCGGCCATGAAGGGGAACAGACGTCCTCGCGGAAACACAAATCGGGAGATAAACGTTCGTGTTTGAATGTTTGATATATGGCTGTGTTTTTGTGTGTTTGTCTGTATTATTGTCGGTAGTAATTTTTCATTATATTAATTTCTTTTACTTGGGTATTTCTCTTGTATGATTAAATTATTGTTTAACGTAGATTTTATAAAGCACGCGAGTTTATATCACTGTTTAGTTGTTATGAAGACTGGATTCGGTTTTAAGTAGATATTTTTTTGTGAGATTTTATACTAGTTGTTTCCAACGACTTCTTCCGCGTGAAGTAGTTTGCGTCTATATGTTAGAATATATTCTTGTTATTTCATTATTTTTTGACTAAATTAGCTTATTCGTAAATATATGGTAATGGTTTTCTTTTTATATTTGGAGTAGAATATTAAAAAAATTGTGTGTTCTTAATATAAGGCATGATGATTTGCACTAGGGTTGGCATAACTTTTATAAAAATGTGTCTATACGATATTACAGTGTCATTTATAGCTTTTCTAATTTTCATCCAGATCCGTTAAATCGTTCTGCAGTTATGTGATAACAAACATCTAAACATTCGTCCAAACTGTCGCCGTTATTTAGTAAAATTGTAATCGACTAATCCGTTGTCGTTTTTGTATATCAATATTAGAAGCAGATTCCGGCCATGAAGGGGAACAACCAACGTCGTCGCGGAAACACAAATCGGGAGACAAACGTTTGTGCTCCAAAGTTTATTCTGGTTTTTTGTGTGTGATTGTATGCATAGATTTCTCGGTTGAATTTACTTTTTACGGTTCTCTTTTTAGGATCTATGTATTCTAAACAAGAATTATGTTTATTTCGCATTTCAATTTTGTAAAGCATGTTACAATGTTTTCCTCAATAAAAAATACTGTATCAGCTCGGTTATCAAACATTTAGAAACTTGGTTACTACTTGTTTACTATATTTCTATAACTTTAATTTATATAAATACACGTTATTTCATAAACCAATTTATCTATCATGCTCGAAGGACCATTGCATCAAAATTGTCCTTATAATCTAGATTCTAGCTACAATTTTTTTTGTCAAAGTCCACTCCACGCGGTATAACGACTGTTATACATCTCTAATTACTGTTAGAAATTTTACAAATATTGAACATTGAACAAAAAGGGAATCATAGTCTATGTCAAATTAACTAATATTGTCATCTAAAGCATTACATGCACAACAATTTCTATTGTTATTTTCCTAATATTGAGAATATTCTTGTATTTATTTTCAATGTCTAGTTATTTGTATTAGGGTAATAATGAATTTTGCGTTTGCTTAATTGTTATTATTGAGTCAATATGCTATTTTATAATATTTTTGTTGATGAAATATTATTACGCTACATAATTTATTTGCATAATGTAATATATTCAGTATCTGGCTTTCGTGCAGCCTTGATAGCGTTTGTTTCTATTTAGCTTTGAATGTTTTTTTTTTATATCAAATTAAAGTTTTTATGAAAATTTCCCGAGTGTTAAAAGCTAGTGATACTATAATGTCGATAATAATAGGTGGAAAATCCCATAAATCGGTAGACAAAAAGAAACCATCGCCTTCACGTCGTGGATCGTCCACCGGGGACACGGCTGGTAGTGGTAGCAAAAACAGCACCCCAGCGCCCTCTCCGCAACACACTGCTCCTGAACAAGCATCCACGCCACCTGCCAAAGGTAACATCCAAAATAAAGTTAAGAACACCATCAAAGTTACTAGCCTTTTCTGGCCTAAACCCACCATTATAAAATTTCGCACACATGCTGTCAGGGGTTTTTTAAATAAAATAGAACACCGTTTATAATTTATATAAAAAGTATTCCTTACTTCATGATAATATCTCCGTGGGCGAAGCAATTAGTATTAAAAAATGGTCTAGTTCTCTTACGAGGTTACGAATCCGTCTCGAAAGGACCAACTTATTTATCTTTACATCTATACCTTCGAAAGTTTATTTAATTTTTTTTTTTTGGTTTGTCCTTGTATAGTGTCGCCGGCACCTAATACCGCTCCAAACATACCAATCAACACTGCGAAGATACCTCTACCGGCGTCCCCGCCTACGGTCAAGACCTCGGAGCCCGTAGGCCTTGTCAATTCTGTCGCCCCTACATCGACTGTATCCTCTACTACAGTAACTACTGCTATAAAGTATGTACATTTTGATTCAATCAATCATGAAATATGTAGATTTTACCGTAGAGTTCATTTGATTTATTTTATGACAGTCCATTCTGTGGACTACAAAATAGTTAAAGGATAAACTTTTGTATAGTTTTTAAAGAAAATATGAGACATAGCATATAGAATGTCTCTAGTTTTGACCTCGTAACATCAGATCATCTTAGCGAAAAAAATAGTTTACCATAACAATGCCTTGTTTGGTACTGAGATATTTTTAAAACACAAAGAGAATCCGTCTTTTGCAGTAGCACGCCCGTTTGTCTATCAATGGTCCCCTTGCCTCCATCGAAAGGGCCGTATGTAGACAGTATAATTACCAATATGGATGTAGAAACTAAACAAACAAAGAAGAGGAAGGCTCTTTCTGCGGCCAGTACACCGACCAGGCCAGTTGATTATGCAGCTACACCGCCGCATTCCGCCGTATGTATTACTTTTTGGATTACGTAATACACCCTTTAATATTAACATTGAACACAGATGATTAATAATAGATGAGGCATAAACAAAAAAATTCATTGCTACTTTTTTTTAAGAGGTATTATACATTGTCTAGTTTAATTGTGTGTATTGACAATTCACAAGTAATAAAACATTAAAAAAATGTAATTCTTCCTCTAATTGTAAAAAGATCCATCTTTTGTTATAAAAAGTGTTACAAAATAAAATGTATTATTTAATGACACCTATTGGAAAATAATTTT
>DVQG01001434.1:0-10797 GCA_018231605.1 Papilio ambrax
CTATCTTAACTTGTCTTAAATTAGTAGATTTTAAAGTGAATATCGACATTTATACTTTAGTATAAAATGTAGCTATTATTACAGCATAGGAAATCCCGTCTAGCTTAGTATAACAAAGTATACTATTGTCTTACGGGTGCTACATCATCGTTGCTTTCGACTTTCTCGCTATAAATTCGAGCTACGCGGACTTTTCAAAAGTAGCACTTGTTTTTCTCTACCGTCATTATAAAGACATTTTATCTCTGCTTAACAACCAGGAAATGTTTTAATCAGTCCCATGTGTGGGCTGACTACCTGGCCCTCGTGTTATAATAGTGAGACGCGATTGATTAGTGTAATAAAATAGTAATTATTGTTATAAATACCTATTGTAATTAACATAGAAATACGTGTAAGAAGATTTAGAGAGATCACATACAAAATAGCATAGGTATTTAATTGTTTCTACAATGTTCTTTTAAATCAGCATTATATCTATAAGATGATAGACTTTTAATCATTTCCGATGTAATACATAAATTGTGCTACTTACGGGTCGTTGAATCGTTAACTATAATTTAAAAGTGCCCCTTTTAACCTGAGTTTAATTAATCGCGGGATAGACCGGACGTTGAAACCGCACGCTCGTAAACGTAAGGGAATGTTAACATGTTAGCCGAGGGCCCGTCGACCTGCATGGCCAGTCAGGATATGCTGTCCGCATATATTATACTCACCGCTTTTTATATCCAACTGCTAATCCGATTTCTAAACTGTTATGTGCAAGTAGCTCAACTTAATACAACTTTACTACTTCATTACGCTTAATGTAGAGTTAGTAAAATCTACTTTCCAAATTATTTTATAAGGGAAAGAAATCTCTTTAGTAAAATAGAAAAGTTCTTTTTATGTTCTTATTTGTGCTCACTAACTGGTATTAAATCACTTTTATGCAAATTCAGTTCATTTGTAATGAATGCAGGTCAATGTAACGGATTATTGTGCACTCATTACAGTCAAATTGTCCCGTTCTCTTATAAAAAGTAATAAGTTAAAAATAAAACCAATGAAAATTGTCCCCTAACAATATCAAAAAGCAAGGAAGTGTTAACTGTGTCGAGGTCTCGTAAAATCAATTGTATGTGCAGATCCCGGCTTGGATATTTCTTTATTCTGAGAAACAAGGGTAAGAGTTTATTCGCCGAAGTTGGGGCACGCGACGACATCTTTATAGCCCGCTACGAAACCGCAAATTGTGAGTCACTAAGAAAATACCGCTAGGAAAAAAACAACACGGAACATAATATCACATAATGCCGCACTCAAAGTTTTTAAGTGTAGATATAACACACAATGGTGCTCACATAGTAACTTAGATATTAATTGAATTACACCAAACTATACAATATTTTTAACAAAGATTATGTAAGACATACTAACGTGATGTCCAATGCCGTAATATTCTTTGTTTCGCAATGCATGGTTAATAAAAGTATGTTAACAACAGCTCTAAACAGTTCAAGTCATAGCTTTTCTCGGTATTTCTCTGATCTAGGTTACAGGTTATTTTTTGAACGGACTATAAATCAGCTACATGACCTAATGTTTGCATCCAACGACAAAACACACATATTTTCTACTTCTAATAATATTTTATCTAGCTTTTATTAACATAAGAGCAACATAAAAGCTTTACATCCCAATTATTTCTATGTTTGTAGAATTTTGTCTTAATACAATAATGAAAACAGCAAATATCAATTAATTTATATTACAGTTAAAAATAAGAAAGCGAATAATATTTATCTCGGTATCATCTGGCATCTTTTAATATCACCTGACTAAGAAAGTCAAAATAAACATTTAATTCAAAGACATAGCGAATCCGAGCACATTAACACATCCGTGGCAATTGATAGGCGCCAACATCAGAAATAAAGCAAACACTACATGTACCGGGTTCAAAGAAGATCACGGAGGATATGAAGTCTGAACGCTTGTAACTTGTTTGCGTCTTATTGTGCGGGCTTACTCTACTGTCGTTTGAACTGATGACCCTTGTAGGGCGGGCGGAGACACCACGGCCCCCTGACACACATACAAACAGAACTAAAATTAGATTGTGATTCTCACCGCACGCTAGACTCAAACGAATGGATTATAGTATTTATAGCGCTCGGTTATGCGTTGGAAGTAACGGTGTAAATGAACTATTACGTGACGGTCTATAGAGATATCCGCTATAACGCTAGTAGTTTTTCCTCATTTTTTATTGTTTTGCATTGAATTAACACGATATGTGATGTTAGAGACCTTTCCATAAAGGTATCCATATACAAAAAAAAATTCTAAGATTCGCCTGTCATAATCTAAACAAAACAAAATACCACTCGCCCTATCAAACGTCTTACGTCAAAAATACGTTAAAAGTCGTCGACATTATTCGACACAAGGTGCAGATAACGTGAAACGCAATTAAGTAATGTTACGTATGTTCGCTGATAATACCATGTTTGGGTAGATATGGGCTGTTATTGTAACGTTTGTGTGTTCTCCATTTAATTGTAGTTTCAAAGAAAACATTTTGTCCTAAGAGGACAGACACAAAGGGTAATGATTACACATTTCTACGGTCCGTTCTTTTTTCTCCTCCAAGCAAGGTGAAGGCCGTTCCCATTTGCCAGTCAGTTTCCGAAAAAATTATATACGAAATTAAAAAAACATTACATTTTGAACTGCTCAGTACTTTTCCATGAGTCTTTTTGCGTCTGCTACCTGTACCTTATCAGCAGTACCCAAGTCACGTCTTATCTGACGTCAGAGCTTGTTGTCATTAGATTCTAACTTCATATTTAGACAACAATGAGTAAATTAAATCACTCATTGGCAGACCGACTGGCGCGAACACCATATTAGCTTCAAGGCGTTGATAATGCTGATCGAACCAAGTGAGTGAACCTTTAGAATATTTAACGAATTTTTTCCAAATTTAAAACAAAATTGTTGTTACACCTATTTGTTCTGATAACATAAAGATTTAAATTAATCATACTAACTACTTATTATATACCGCCTAAATTAGGTATGCTTTCCCGACATCATGTTCTTATAAAATTTCACTTTAAGTCACCTTTTCACTTATTCAATAAAATATGTTGTATTATTGTGTATCCTAATATGGAAATCACGTGCACGGATCCATGATTACACTGAAAGTTAACTTAAAGAATTATTGCTCACTTAACCAAGGCGTTCTTGATCGCCGAATTCGTTTTATTTGAATCTATATTTTTTTAATGTTTGTGTTTTTAAATTGAGGAACTATAGAAGATTATCTATTTGACGTGTTAGTTACTGGTTATTTATATAGACTGTAATCAGTATGTAAAATTATCAAATATCGTATCTCGAAGTATATAGGGTAAATTATTTGAGATATGCAGGATATATCGTTATTATACAAGATTGTACGTGGTTCGAAAATTCTGCGCCTTTTCCTCTTGATAAGTCGAGGTCGATTTAAAAGAGCAAGAATTTAAAACAGGATCGTAGTTAAGATATGAGCATTAAAAACTTTTAAAACTCGTTTAAAATGAGGTAGATATCGTTAACCGGCGGCTAGCTTTAATTAGTAACTTGCTTTAATTGGAAATAGTTATCGTGAATTGGATCAAAATGTTTTAAAATAATAATTAAAGTATAGATCTTAACGATAGATTTTTAATATTAAATGCATACTTACTCGAATATGATTGAAAATAAAGGGCTACATCCATTGCTTTAAATAAAGTGTTATTAATTGCGTAAAATAACTTATGTGTTTCTAAGATCGCGGAGTCGCGGGCGAAAGCTAGTTATTTTATCAAGTTACATTGTAGTCGTGTGGACTATGAGAAGAGTGTCGTTGTGAACCGCTACCTTTGTTGTATCTTGAAGCCATCATCGTTTAATGGCGTATTCACCACACGGCTGTCACGGAGACCCGTTACCCCACTTAAAAGTGGGATTCTGACATCAAATGACAAATCCGTAAGAACACGCTATAGACGTAACATTACATGGTACAACTGTTGTTAAACACTGGCTTTAGTAAAGAGTTCTTGAACGTACATGTTATTTGTTTAACACGTTCAGTGCCAACTACTCACTCCGCCATTTCGATTCTGTTATCATATAATTTTATTGGCATTGAACGTGTTAAGATTATTACTAGAACAAAGTTAAAATTCAATACGGGTTTGCATTAAACGACAAATACAAGGAGTATCACAATTCTTAGAACATCGCAGATTAATTCGCTTTAAGCATCCGAGAGACAACGTATCTGTATTTAGTTTGCGCATTTAAAATGGATGTCAAAGTTGAGCAGAGGTTATTGACTTTTTGTTAGACTGTGCCCATTTGTTGTCCAAATTGCACAAAAATACACCAACACAAAACAATCAATTTGCTTACATAAGTTGCGTTATCTAGAAGACCACCCACTTGTTACGTAGGACTGATGTTTCATATTGCGTTTGGTTAACACACACTTTTCCTTTTGCAGACCAACATAAATTATTATTGTACGTGTTAGATATTTTTATGTAACTGAGAACATCTTTTATTACGAAATACATGATTAGTAAAGGTCTTTGACTAAATTATATGCTATAATATGAATGAAGATATCATTACAACCATTTTAATCTCAAAAATGTTGATCATCATACAATTTGAAAGTACCTTATTTTGATCCGAGCGGAATAAGGTAACACTTAAAAAAATCAAAATGTTAAAATTTTTTTTCAGAGACATAAATTACGTAAATTGTTAAACCAAAGTTTTAATAAAATCAGAAAATCTAAGATAAAATTATAAATTCTTAGTAAGTGTACGAAAGCATAATTAAATTGCAAATATTTCACGCAAGTTAGTGACACGAATTTATTTCGTATTACATTTGACTTGCAAAGTCTTTACAGAGAAAGCCGACCACGACAACTTTTTTCTGTATCGTACGTATGACTAAACATTAAGACATATCATCCAGTTCTTTACATGAAAACGAATAAACCAGTTCTGATATTTGCATACTCTGTGACGGAATGCAAGCGTAAGATATGCACAGTGTAGTTAAAATTTCAATTGTCTGTTATTAATATCTTACATGACTTTCAGGGTTTCGCGTAGGAGCTCTATCTTTTATACACTTGTAGGGTTATTAGGGTTGTGATTCTACAATTATACACGTTTCACAATAAACCTTTATTCCAAACCTCTTTTGTTTTTCTTTTATTTAACTAAAATCAAGTAAATAAGTGACAGTAAATATGTTTTTTGTTAACCGTATAAAAACTTAAAATATCACTAGATAATGAAATTAAAGTTTATGTCTTTGGTGTAATGTACTGCTAAAAACTCATAACAGTGTACCACGTTCTAAACGGTATGACCGCAAATGCCACGTTGAATTGTAACATCCCGTTTACCAGTTAAACTTAAACCAAAACGCAAAACTTCCGCCTCACGCCATACTTAACCATACAAAGTGTCACCTAATCGGTTTAGGAGTCAAGTGCGGTCAACTTGACCCGAAGTTACATCGTTAAAACATAACACGTGTTGATAAAGGTGGGTGAAAGTGATTGGATGTTTGTATGTTCGTAGAATATGTCTGTGTAAGCATATTCTACGTTGCATTATTGCTTTTTAAAAAAGTTTTAATAATATCACTTAAAAATATTCTGAGTCCTAAAAAAAGTTGAAAAATAAATATGTTTGTTGTATAGTTCTACTAGCTGTTGCTTGCTACTTCGTCCGCGTGAAATTAAAAAAAAAATTAAAAAGATAGCCCATGTTACTCGTCGATAACGTAGCTTTTTAATAGTGAAAGATTTTCTGAAATCGGCCCAGTTGATTTTGAGATATTTCAATACATACAAAAATACAAACCTTGCCCCTTTATAAAATTAGCATATCGTTGAGTGAAAGGCTCTTTGTTTTAAGCCCCATTAGGTAAAATGTTCACGAGAGCCATTTAAAGTCTTCATTAAAAAAAAAACATAAATGCAAACCCTGAAAATAATTTCAATTGAAAGATTTTTAGACCGGTTCTAGATTAAAATTACTATATTTCTACATACTTCATTATTTATTTTATATTTTAAATTTTGAATATATGAGTCAATATCGCGTAAAATGGCGGTTGATACAAATAGCTTTTCACCCGTTGATGTATTAGTAGACCGAATTATATTATAGTCATATAGATGTAAAAGTAGTAAACTTTGCCATGCTATAAAGCAGCCCTGAATATTTCTTAATTTTAAATTTCAACGATGTTCCCAATTGTCTGCCCACGCGCAGAGCGCTCGTCTCCTGACCCTCTGCAGCCAATTCACAAAATTACTATAGAGGTATCATCCGCATAATTATCTCGTCTGAGCTCATCGCATTTGTACTATAAGCCCTTTCTATGTAAGAATATAAGAGAACAACAACGAAGATTTTAAGACGTGGTGGGTTAAAAAGGTTTATGTTCTGTACATGCTATGTACTTGCGTCACTTTATTTTTAACATTAGAACTAACTGAGGACCAAAATCTATTCATGAGAATACCTCTTTAAAAAAAATCAAAAATGATGTCCTCAACAATGTTTGATATTTCTCCAATCTTAGAAAAGACTAAGATATTATTTCAATTCATTCATCAAATTTAATAACTGCATTCATGCAAGAAGTATTTGTGTATTTCTTTTTCTACGATTTCTTCGCTACATTTTATTAATTTTGATTCATTAAGCGAGCTAACGAGTCGTTTACATCTGTTCATTTCGCCTGCGCAGAGATTAGATTCTTTATAGTTTATTTATTGTGTCTCGTCGGAAATGGGCGTTGGCTTTAGCCATATAAGTTAATGATGCGTAAATCCAACTAGAACTGGCAATGGACCGCGTGGGAAATGCTGACTTAAAAAAGAAGTTGTATTTTTATCATAATGAAATTCAATGATTTATTGTCATTCACTTCCGTCAACTTTTACATTTCACATGTGTTTGTCGTTAAATTCATGGCCAGCGAGTGTAGGATACATTTCAATGCCAGTTTAACAGTCAAGGAGATTAAATATTTATTTAGATTATTGTATCAAAAAATAAAAGTAAAAATACATAGTCACAGAATGTCGATACTAACTAAGAAACAATTGACTATCTTGATAAAATGTACCTCTACTTCTAAGTAGGATATTTTAAAGAAGTGTTAATTCATGTCCATGATCAAGTAATAGATAACCTAAGAAAGAGCTCCTTAAATTTTCATTTTCACTAATCAATACAAAGGATTACGATAGACTTATTGTTACATTTCGTTACTAATTATTCGTTTATGCTTGCTCAATAATCGTGAATGAATCGATAATTAATTCTGTCGACGATTTCACTTTCATACTATACAGTGATGTAGTACTAAGCATATAATCCTTAATAATAGGAGAAAGTTTTTAATTTGTACAAGCACATATCAATTTAAGAAATCTTGTAATGTACAAAGTGTGAAATGAGTTTATTGACAATGAATTACAAATATTTACTGCTGATGGAATGATTGAAAGGCGTTTTCAATAACTGACTGACTATGAAAACAAAAAAAAAACATTTACAAGTTCATTACATTAATAGGTACTAGAGAACGCAATTGCGTTACAATGTACGCCATACCGACAATAGCGACTCCGGTGCAATGCATTCCTTTGCTAATCCTGTAGTTAAGTATTGTTAATGAAATTAAATACGAGAATTAACCTTTAAATACCAATGCTAAAATCTAGATTTGTAATTAACACGCGTCAATACACGTCAAAATAAACAATAATGGCTCGGAGAAATGACTGACGCTAATGGTATTGCATCTGGCTTGTCAATTGGAGGCTATATTTACCATGTGTTTGAAGTTGTGACATTCAATTTCACATATCTAATAATTATATTGAATTACATAATATACTATCTAGTGGCGGTACCATCGATATTGCTGATAGGTCTTATCCATGTTTTAAACATTCTAAATCACAAAATCGTGATGAAAGTGATACGTTATCTATATAACGTTGATTTTGTTTTCCTATAGAGGAATGGATTCTTTTCTATGCGACATAATACTAAATGCAGTAGTCTTGGTAAACGTCAATCAAATATCAATTGAATAATGATTGTGAGATAAGATCTCTGATACCGACAATACCGTCACAATTGTTCAGTTTAGATAATAATGAACAATGAGAAGCGCCGATTTCTTTGCTCCGACGTACAATAGTTGCAACAACCGACCGACAACACGACTCTTGTATTGTACCCGCACGTATGGGAATTCGACTCCGCTGAATTGTGCAATTATTTTAACAAAACAATGGAATCATAATGATGTGCGATGTTGTGTCGAAATGACTTCTTCTGAGTTTTTTTAATTAATTTGTATCTCTGAGTTCAAGATGGACGAACATTTTGATTAGTTAATAATTAGTTTCTATATCAGGTTTCCAAATCGCAACGATAACAATGACTTAATATTGAATGAAGTAGCGATTACGTATACGAAAGAATTAGCACAATTAGTTATGACTGAAGATATCTATTATGACAACAAGGTATTTTAGGAACAATCGATATCATTATTGTGATCATTTGCAGAGCCGCCGCGCGTGACAGCGGCATTGGGGCCGCGCAGCAAGCGGGCGCAGACGCCGCAACCAGCGCGCACGCCTGCGCCTCCCGCCCCGCTGCCCACGCCGCTCGCCGCTCCGCTCGTCGCCTCGCTGCCCGCTCCGCCAAACTCGCCGCCGCGTGAACACGTCACAGCGCTAGCGCACGCCGCTAAAGGCGTCGAAGCACTGGGAGTTTTAGTGCAGTATTTAGTTTTTAGAGTGAGTAACCCTTTTAGTTCACAACTTGAAGTAGGTTTATTGTTAAATGATAACCGCTACCACCTGAATTTCAGATGAATGGAAAACCTCAAAACATAGAAATGAGACACTAATGAAATCTCAAATCTGCTAAGATATCAAATCATTTATGTGACCCACACAAAATAAAATTGCATTTAATGGTATTTCAGCTGGACGCACTAAACGGCGGGTCGTGGCGGCTAGAGGCGGAGCGATGGCGCAGCGTGGCCGCCGCCGAGCGCACCAGCGCCGCGCGCGCAGACCGCGACCGGCAGCAGCGCGCACAGAAGGATCTCGACACCAGTGAGTGTACCCTATAATAAGTCAAACGTAGGCTTATTTCGAATAACACTCACGATTTTATAGGTAGACGTTCAATATCAAAGAGAACTGCAATAGTAAAGCACAGTTACACTAATGAAACAGACGGAATCGTGGCGGATAAGTAAAAAAAAACTGAAGCTATGTACATTTCTTGTAATGCGTAAAATTAAAGTATTTAATACAACAATGTTGAATGTATGCGCCAAAATTTCATTGGTTTGTATGAAAATTTTGGCGCATACATTCGTGTAGGACACTTAAAATAGTATAAAGCTGTTCCAAATCTCTAAATGTATACCATCTGTAAACACGGGCCGGCCTGAATATAGAGACGATTGCCAAAACTATTTCCAACTCTCGGATACTAATAGATAAATTTATTCTGATATGATTTTTGTTGCTGTTCTGTGACAAGGGCAGGAGATGTTAAGGACAAGTTATGTACCTTCACATTACAAAAAATAGGTAAACTTTGTTGTCTACAGCGGAGTCTTATCTTGATAGACTTAAATGTCACACCGAAAACTGAACAAAACTAATATAATTGAGAACAATCAACCACAAACAGAAAGGTGTAGGTGGTACTACAATCAAAACATCATATACGTTCTACAAAAAGGAATTTTTTGAACAATTTTTTATTGATTCGATATATTGAGTAGTAATGAAATCATTCGTTTGTCGATAAAGTACTCGTCGACAACCAAAACAAACATGCGTTAATGCAAACGAAAACAAAATCGGTTTAAACTTAGAAACCACGGAACGAGGTTATTATCGAAAGTCCACTTAGAAGTTTGTGAATGTTATCAATTCGTAATAACGTAACTAATACATCAGGATGTCAAGTCGATTTTGTTACTATATACATGTGTTATCTTTATGGTTTAAATCCGGTGAAATTGTGGATGCCTTCTAAGGCTATCTGCGTCATTAGAGAAAAAAACATGTCTATATAAATTTATATTTTATCACAAATGTTTACTTTCCATTGTGAACAAAAAGCGAAGGTAGGCGTATATCAAAATAAAAAATACTCTGTTGCTTTGTGCTTTTGGATGCTCATTTATTTGAAAAGTAGTTATCTTTAAACTAAAAATATCTGAGTATTTCACTGTAGACGACATGGTTTATTTTCCAGTCGCAGAATGCCTGAGCAAGATCTCAGAGCTAGAGATGGAGGTTTCTTCCAAGGAAGAAGCCAATGCTCGACTCCAGGCCGTCCACTTGGAGGAGGTGGCGGCTCTGGCGAACGACATCAAGGGACTTAAGGTATTAATTAATTTAAGAAAATGTTTTATTAAAATCTAGTAAAAATAATTTATTTTTCCAACACTCGTTTGGTTCCTAAACTTGTAGGAACTCCCAAGAATCTATACATTTTATATTATTGTTACCAAGACAACGTTATTGGTTTCAGGATACGATAGAGACCCTGAAGCACGAGGTGGCAGAAAGCCGGGCGCGGCTGCACGCGCATAGCGAGGTGGAGCGCACGCTGCGCGCGCAGCTGGAAGCGGCGCGAGCGCAGGCGGCGCGGGGCGAGCGCGGCGGCGGCAGCGGGGGG
>DVQG01001435.1:0-10797 GCA_018231605.1 Papilio ambrax
CATCAAATGTGACTGCCAATGTTTTAAGAAGTATTTATTACTAGCTGCCGCCTGCGACTACGTACGGAATTAAAAAAGATGCTTGAGTCTATGTGTTCCAGACTATGCTTTACATGTATGCCAAATATCTTGAAGATCCATTCAGATGAAGATTCCTTCTAACATCCATCAATGATAAATAAATAGGTTAAACTGGGAGTTGACAGACTAACGACTTGATAAAATACAGTGAATTCTTGTATGTTTATGAGATTTGCGTAGGTTTGTTCCACTTGCGACACTTAGTAATGTCTTATAGGCGTTCAGTACGATAGTGAACAACGCGCTGCAAGTGGCGACTATCAACAGCGTGGGCGACTTCATCCTGTTCCTGGGCAAGTGCATCGTGACGGCGCTCACCGGCATCGTGGGCCTGCTGCTGCTCAAGAGGAACAACGATTTGCATTTCTATGCCGTGCCCACACTCTTCATCTGTATATTCTCGTTTTTGATCGCCCACTGCATTTTCTCGCTTTACGAGGTTTGTATGGAATATGTACTTTTTAGTAAGATATTATGCAATTATGTTATGGGTTAAAATAACTTTAGATATTACCTTTGTTTTAGGTTCATTTTTTAAACCCACCGAGAGCTCGCAGTTCGAGCCTATATAGCGGTTAATTTCCATACAATTATTAAATCATTATAAAATTTTACGAATATACTTTTATCTTTAGTGGTTTTTGTCTAATTTTATAGAATTTGTTAGTAAAAAGTTGGTGTGGATTTCTGTCCTTTTGTCTTATTATTTTGAACGATTTATGTCTTATTTTACACTAGCTGTTACTTGCGACTTCGTCTGCGGGAATAGCAATTGAAAAAAATAGCCTAGGTCACTCACAGATAAATTACCTTTCTAACGGTGAAAGAATTAAAAAATGCCTCAGTAGTGTTTGACTTATTTAAATGCATACAAAAAAACAGTCTTCATAATATAAATAAAATTAATTTTAAAAAAATAAACGTGAGTAGCCTATATGTTCTTCCAGAGTATCCTCTACATCTATGCCAAATTTCATCGATATCCGTTTAGTAATTTAGGCTACAAACTCTAACAAACATCCATCTAAACTTTCGCATTTATAATAATATTATGATTACAGATTGTTTAGGGCAAATTAAACTAAAGTAACAATGACATAATATAACAGATGGTGGTGGACTCCCTGTTCCTGTGCGTGTGCGAGGACCGCAACATGAACAACGCGGAGGGTCGCTGGAAGTCGTCCCGCCTGGCCGAGCTCGGCGGACACCGCCCCGACAACGCTGAGCAAGACGGCGCTGAGCTGCAGGGACTACAAGACAAGTATTAATATCGTGAGTTTTATGCATGTATGTCAGTTGTTGTCTATGGGTTTATTGGTCATGACAATTTTTTTATGTTAAAAAAAATAGATTTTTGTTAATTTACCTTATGTTACATTATTTATGTTAACAGTCATATAAAAGAACTGCATAACTGTCGATGCATGAAATGCCGAAAAAATGCCTTTTAATATATTTTATTTTTCCAGGTAAATTTCCATAGATGATTACTGGACTGGACTGGACAAATATTTTGCACGTTTCACACTTGGCCTGTACAGATAGACAGTTGCACCACCCGTTACAGATGTATGACGTCACTGGCGCTAGTTAGTGTTTACGTTACGCCAGTTGATTGCCGTTCCAGTTATAAGGCGTTACTGACTTACTGTACTGGTCAGGTAAGAACCGTATTCGATATTATAAATTAAGACGAAGGTTCGAACATGGATAATCGGGAACCTAAGACAATTGGGTCTTTATACTCAAGTAAAATTTAACATCCAATAAGTCTACAATTACGTAGGAGACAATTTCAATTAACATTTAAAACAACGTTTTTTGCTTTTGCTTTATACACTTTTTTGATATTTTTTTTAATAATTCATAATTTAGGTAGACATAAGTATAAGTTTTTTTTTAATTAATTCGATCTTACTTCACTTTTTAAATAATGCTCAGTTATAACTATGGTATGCTTTGAATTTCTATTAATAAAATGTTAATATTCCTATGGACCTAATTACATAATCACATTTTAATAATACACATTATATTGTGAAATTTTAAACAGATAATTTTAATAAACGACTTTTTGATGATAAAAATAAACATTTCTAGGGCATTTTATACTCTCAATGTTGTATTCAACAATTTAAAATTTTGATAAACAAATTGATGATCTTTATATTTTAAGAAATATTAATTTTAAATATAAGACTTTCTTTAATCTTATCAATATTTTTAAAATACATGTTCTCAATCTCGAATTTCTTAGAATAGTGAAGAAATATTTTTGTTGTTTAAAAAGAAAGACTTTGAAAAGAAAACCTTGCACAATAATTTTTAGATCTTTTATTTTTTTAGGAATAGAGGCTTTAATTTTTATTAGTTTTAATTTCAATATTCTACTCTTCCGAAATCAACTCCCAATAAGTTTTTAAGAAGTCTCATACTTACCGTCCATAATATTTTTACATGTTAACGTTGGATGTGTATTGAAATGTAAGGCAACTTTATCGTCTAAGTAAACTCCAGAAATTATTAATAAATTACATGCAATGTTTGTAATTTTATAGATGTTTATGACGTGATATTTACTTTGTGAATTTTCAAAATGCCATTTGGTTCTGCCATTTTATCAGTAATTTTTTACATAATTGAAAAAAAAAGCTTTCATAGCTTTCATTGTTTTATAATGGTGTTTGTAATGGTAGTGTTGCAGAATTTAGGAATAATACAAAAGTAGACTTAATTTTTGTGGAGTTTTTACCATTTGTATAACAACTTTAATTATTCATTTTACACTTATTATTTACAAAATTGTACTATGTTATTATTAATTTTATTTATAACTCCATTTCAGTAAAATGTAAAATGAATTAACAATTATTTTTGTTAATATCAAGATAATAATTATAAAATCAATGCAATTAAAAGTACATTTGTTAATTTTGTCTACCTCACATAATAATTTCTTCCATTGTTAAATCATTAAATGATAAAATGTATATTAATGTTTTTTATGCTTTAAAATAAATGAAACTGCAATATTTGAGTTTTTTATTTATTTAAAACTTTTCAAAAATTTCAAGATTTTACAGATTTCTTCTTAAACTGTTTATTTTTCCTCTTCTTAATTTGATCGGATATAGCCTTGCTTTTTGCTTTGAGCTGTTTTCTTCTTATTGTCTTCTCTGGCTTGGTTTTATTAAGTTTCATATTAAACTTGGGTTTTCTTTTAGTTTCTGGAATTTCGTCATTACTCGCGTCAACCTCTTCACCATCACTTTGATCACCCTCTTCATCACCACTTGCATCAGCTTCATCATTTACTTCCTCTGAAAATACAAATATATTTGATAGTCAATTATGATACATTTTAATTATCTAATGATACAATTGTTGATGTCTCAAAAAATAAAAAAATAATCAAAATATTTTTTTTTTGCTAAAAGTTTTGCTATACATAATCAAGCTGGACAAATAATAGAAGTAAAAAGTACTGAAATTGTGTATTTGTAGTTTTGGGTTTATTGTCTATGGATAGAAATTTTTCACTATTTCGGTAAATCTATGCTGGCACTGCCTCATTTGCTAATACCTGATAATATTAAAAAACATTAACTTCTTTATCAAAATATAAGTATAACACTAACCTTTAACTACCACCTCTTCAGCCTGCTCCATAGGATCTCCTTTAAAGAAGTCAGCACCCTCTATATCCGGATACCCAGTCTCTGGTTTAGTTGCTTCATGCATTGCCTTCTTCTCAATTCTTCTCTCATATTTGTTACCCGCTTTCTTTGACATAGCTTGTCTTAATTTTGCAGGGCTGACATATTTAGGATTCTCCCATAATGTTGTCCCACCGAAAGATCCAGAAAATATTTTTACCTTTGGACAAAAAAAATGAGAAATAATGATATTCAAGTGACATGATAAATGAATACAGGAATTCTAAACACAGTTTTTATACTTACAGGGTTTAAAACAAATCTAGGTCCAATTTCGGCCAAAGCACCATCTTCAGAAAGTATTTGATAATTTCTAAACCAGATTCTATTATCAAGAATCATAAATGTGTACACATGATCAAAGAAGGGCTGGCTCTTAGGATGGTATCGGGGCACACCAAATGTCTGAATGAGCAGCTCCTTCAATAAACTATAATGAGGGTCCTTTGTAAACTGAGGATCGAAAGATAAAAGTGGTCTAGACCCTTTTAGACAATTGCCAGTCATTTTCAACTCGCCCATTGTGTAAACTGAAATTAAACAACATTTAAAAAAACAGTGAAATTGCAACATTTTAAATATAACATTAAGGAACAAATAAAATATAGTACAATTTCTTTTATTACAAATTAGATATTGACTTAAAAATTTAAAACTTACTGTTTTCTATTAAAAACTTTGCACTAGGACCATTAGGGACATTAGACATCCATAGATAAAGATCTCTCATTTTCCTTCCTTCAAATAGAAGGCATTTGTTGCAATTTTTCATTTCACTAATTTCATTGACAACATAAAGATTTTTGCTTCTTTCCATTTTGGATTCAGTTTTATGGTGAGGCATTAATCTTTTTATATCTTCCATTAAATGACGGTGTCGATGGTTGATGCCACGAGCAGCAAACACTAGAACTCGCTGCCTATTTATCCATTTCACCTATAATATGAAATAACCTTTAATAATTAATATTACTTAATTAAGGTAAAGTTCCCAATAGAAAAAATACCTGTTTTGGCAGTGGATCATCAGACATTCGTACTGGTGGAAGGACAACCATATTATCATCCTTTGTGGTATTGGCATCGGCTTTTTGATCTGGTTTCTTAGTTTTCTTTAGTTTCAATTTAGCCATTTTCGGTGTATTTTAAAACAAAGTTTTAAATATTGTCAAATGCACGTGGTGAGCAACCGCCTGTCAAGTGTCAATGTCAACCAAAATAAAAGATAAAAAAAATCTCACATGGCAGCTGACATCTAAAGCCAAAGAGTATGTTAAAGGACAATTTTTTTTCCTTTAAATATGATTTCCGAAATTTAAAATAGCTTAATTTATTGCTAACTAGCTATCGCCCGCGTGGAATTAAACATACGTTTATGCCGAATTTCAACGAAATCGGTTCAGCCGCTTAGGCTACAAACTCTAACAAATATCCATCCATCCATCTAAACTTTCGCATTTATAATATTAATATGAAGTATGATTGAGATTTTCCCAAGCTATATTCTCTCTCTTCCTCGACACTTACATTTTACATAATAAAATCTTGGGTGATGATGTTTCTATTCATTTTTTATTAGTGAATATATTGCGATCTAGTTACATATTTCCGGAGGATCAGTGGTTGTTGCTTATTATACTAACTTTCGCGACCTCCACACGCGAGGAATTAAAAAAAAAAACAAAAGTAAGTAGCTTACGTGTTCTTCCAAAATTTGCTCATCTGCGGCTTTCGTCGAGATCCGTTCAGCTGTCTAGGACACAAGCTTAAACAAACACCCATCCATCCATCCATCTAAACTTTCTTGAATGGCTCAACATTTCTTCATGAAGGACATAGGATACTAATTAAGTCTTTTTTAATTCTTTCAGCGGGCAAAAGATAGTCTCAGTTATATAAATTAATTGGTTTATTTGTAAATTATGCTAATATTAATCACATAATATGTTTTAAAAATTCTTCCTTTTATCTATATTTAAGAATCATTTACTCCTGAACTTTTGTAGGGATCATCATCATAATTCTCTACAAGTAAATTTTTAAATCTCCGTACAGTTATGGCTATATCTTCTTCTTTAGGAACAATATTTAGCACTTCAATACGAGCCACATATAAATGATCAGGGTTGTGAGGACTGACACTTTTAATTACATCTATTTCACTTCCTACTTTTACCTGTAAAAAACATACCAATAACTTGAGAATCTCTTTTTTGGTAAATAAAGAACATTACTCTAACATCTATGGTGTTCAAACATTTCAGTAATTTCAAAAGTTTAAAACTTTTGGTAGTTAATGGCACTAGTAAAAATAGGCTTAAAGAGTAATATTTACACAAGTACCATGGATATTCGTATAATTGACAACTGCAATATATAAATAAATATTTACATCATTAAATAAATAATTTGTAACATACCGCATGACTCTTTTTCATTATTTTCTTTCCATTTACTCTTATTTTACTTTCATAAAAAACTTGCTCTACTTTACTGAAAAATAAAATGATTTAAAAAATAGCGAAATAAAGATCCTTTATGTATAGACGCCTTTAGAATAAAATAATGAAAGAAATGCTTTCACCTTAGGTTTAAATTATACTTGTATTCACTCCGAGTATATAATTGGTACACCAATTAAATTACAATTTAAACTACAGAAACACCTTAAAAATATTATCGTCTTTTGTTCTGCAGATGAAACAGTAAGGTATTTTATTATTTGGTTACTTGTATTATTTATTATAGTAGTTGTCTTAAAGGCAGTGTTTATTATACTCACTTTCTAGACACTCCAAGAGCAGATTTGATCACAACATCTGTTCTTAGTGAAGTTGTTTTAAATTTAACAAGTTTTGAGTCCCTAGACAATGATACATCATCTTCATCAAACACCTCTTGTTCATCATCCGAATCTACGTTCGTCTGCTGTTTAAAAAATATTACGATGTTTGTTTATTTCAAAAACAAGTACTAAAAAAAGCGGCAAATTTATATAAAACATAAATATTTAACAAACCTTTTTTGATTTATTACGAAAGATATTATAACCAACATTAACAGGAGATACCGCAGTTAAATGTTTTTTAATACTTAGGTTATTTACAATGTAACGTATGGGTATTAGCCTAATTTCTTGTTTTGTAAACTGTCTTAAAATGGGTACAGCACTTCGCCACGAGGAATTCATTTTTGGATTTACCTAAGGTGTGGATATTTATTATTTTACACGTTACGTAAATTAAATTTGTATTTTGTATTATACATTTTATTTTGACGTTTGGCGCCCTGTATAATTCGTAAAGAGTATTGCCAATGAAAATCGTGGTATTGGGAATGAACGGTGTACCGTAGCACTACTTAATTAAGGAAAAACGTTTAAATTTTAGATGAATGTAATTATTTTACGTTTTTAACATTAACTTAACGTCTACAAATTGTCGCCTTTTGTCCGAAAATCCGTAGAACAGCAATTGCTGTAGCATTGGCAACACTGCGATGACATTTGTAACACAAATATTTCATGGGTCATATTGATAGAGGGCGCAACTCTTTTCGTAGAAGATAAAATATGGAGTGTCCCAGTTTTTGTTCCTCTCTCACATGCTGGTTTTTTTTATATACCTCCTAATTACATAGCGTGGAAATATATAACTTATAGACTGTTGTAATGTAGGGCTTTTTATTACAAAGAATGATTCAGAAATATGCTGTGATTGGTAACACACATACACAACAAAGAATTACATTTTTACTGTTTTTTCTATCAAAGTATTAAGTATATATGTAAATAGCGTAGATATAGGTATATAGAAAAGTGTGTAGAAGTATAGATAGATAAGAAATACGTTTGTAAACTCTCGCTCGGGATTACGTAAGAATACATTTACATCGTACAGACAACAAACAACGCAGAATTATCTATAAGTTGCTCCGTGCTGTTACTGTATTAAATATTTAGTTTAAAATCATTTTAAAGTTATGTTTAATACATGGACTTTGATTTTAACCAATTTAAAAAATACTCATATTTTCAATCAAGTAAGATGTGCATCACAAGTTTTACCACAGTTGTCCTCGGTAAGATATATTTACTACAATTGGACCTCGAACTATCTTTTTATTTTGTTACATATTTTATTTATAAGCTATTTTCATTGGTAAATATTTAGAAACAAATAAAAAATACGTAGTTTGATAAACAAAATCATCTTCGTTAGGTAGAAGAGTAGGCAGAGATTATAGATTTTAATATTAAATAGTGTGGAGAACGAAGATGAAAATATAATCCCATTTTTAAAATACCCACTTTTTAGTCGATTTTTTATTTTGCTATGTTTGACTAAATCAGATTTCTATAATGATTATTTTTAAGTTGTTAAAAATATAGTCAAAGAGAATTTAACTGTAGCAAAATACGACTATCAAAAAACTATCCTGTTTAACACAACAGTTTTTATCTTATCTTATTTCATCATGTATTTATTCATAATTAATGTTCCTAAATAAAAGAAACGAAACTACGTATTTAATTAAACAAGTGTTAAAATAATGCAGGCAAAGAATATCATGACATGCAATATTAATAGCAATACAAAACGTTACAAATTACAAGTTGTAATGATTTACACTACTTGTATTAGGCTAAATTTTTCGGGACTCTTTGTTGTTTGGTCAATTTGTCGTTTTTTATTTAACACTAGGTAATGAGCGTTTATTTAATATCAGCCAATTATGCTCAAGGTGAAGTCTATTATTTGATCACAAATGCATGTAATTTTTAACAGGAAAAATACAAAGTAAAAAGAAAGCAATTCGGCAACATACAATCTTCTGACGTAGATTACTTTAAAACAATTTTGAGTGAAGACAGAGTGCTGACTGATGAAAATGATATTCTCCCATTTAATATTGACTGGATTAAAAATTGCCGAGGTATGACACTTCGCTAAAATAAAGTATTCAATTGTTTTTCCTCTTAATAACCATTAGTCACGTTAATTAATTAAAGATGTATTGAATCATAATGTTCAATTAAGTATATGTTTATTTAGGTCAATCTAAATTAGTCCTAAAGCCAAAGACAACAGAAGAGGTGTCTCAAATCTTAAAATACTGCAACGAGAAACGGTTGGCGGTGTGTCCGCAAGGCGGTAACACAGGGCTGGTCGGCGGCTCGGTGCCCGTCTTCGATGAGATCGTCCTCAGTTTTATGCTGATGAATAAAATTATCAGTTTAGATGAACTTTCAGGTAAAATTTTAACTTGTTTGTCGATCAAAATGTCGTTTTGGTGGGCTGTTGCAAGTGATGAATATTTTAAAATAATTATACAAATTCATTAACATGATGTAATTTACCTTATTGGAGTAAGTAAAAAATACTGTACCGAATTAGAAAATATAAGAGACTTCAGTATTCATGTGTTCCAGTAATTGGAAACTAAGCAGTAAAATTTTAGCATAAATATCATAAAACTTTGAATCTTATATCCACAAATGTCCCTCTGTAAATACCATAATAGTGTTGTATTTATACAGGTGCATTAGTTTGCGAGTCGGGCTGTGTTCTGGAGAATTTGGACAGCTATGTGCGGGAGCGTAATTTGATAATGCCTTTGGACTTGGGTGCGAAAGGTTCGTGCCATATCGGCGGCAACGTGAGCACGAACGCGGGCGGACTGCGGCTGCTGCGATACGGGAACCTGCACGGATCACTACTAGGTGTTGAAGCTGTGAGGATATGACATTTATTGTAGAGAAGATATGAAGTATAAAACATAGTCATTTCTTAAAGTGATCAATACAAGAAACCGGTCATGACATATGTATTAAGTCTCGGATACCATTACCCCATTAAAATCTTTATCTTAACAATTAGGGAGATTTAGTTCAAAACACGGACTGAACACTTCATACGAGACTTAGTAATTTCAATTGTTAAGATTAAAGATTTTAATAGGGTAGTGGTATTTAAAAATGTATTGTTCAAAGGTAAAAGCCGATGGGACCATCATTGATTGTCTGAAAACTTTAAAAAAGGACAACACGGGGTATCACTTGAAGCACCTGTTCATTGGCTCTGAAGGCACGCTGGGTGTGGTGACCAAAGTTGCTATCCATTGCCCTGCGCTGCCGAAAGCTGTTTCACTTGGATTTTTCGGTAAATTTTCCCATCTCCTTTAAAAATGTGCTGAAAGACATCTTTTTATACAATAAAATGGTAATTAGATAATATGACCTCTATCGCAGTAGTACATAAATACAGTACATTCATAAAATCGAAAATATTGTTGTTTTAAAAATACGTTAGTAAAACGAAGCGCGAGTTGGCCTTTAGCCATTGCCTTAAATAAACTTTATATCAGATCGAGTTTTTTCACAATAAATGACCTGTATTAATTGATTTTCTTCTTTAAAAAATAATGAAAAGTATTTTGCAGGTGTTAAAAACTTCGAGAATGTTCTTCGTTTATACGCAAGCGCTAAATCATCTCTGGGAGAAATTTTATCTGCTTTCGAAATGGCTGATAACGATTCTATCTCCTCCACTGTACGAAATCTTAAATTGCCGTAAGTGTAAAAATTAAAAAAATAAAATTGTTGCATTAAAAATCTTCATTTAAAACATTTTTCGTAGAAATCCAATATCAGATTATCCGTTCTACGTATTGGTGGAGACGAGTGGTAGTGACGAGATTCACGACGCAGAGAAGCTTACGAGGTTCCTGGACAAGGAGATGGAGAGCGGACTCATTGTTGACGGAACTGTCACCTCCGAACCCGCCAAAATGCAGGTGTACTTAACCTTTCGACCTTATTGCATACTATAAATAAAAATATAATATTTACTAAATAGCGAGCACCGTAAAAAAAGCAATTTAAGATTTTGAACCTTGAACAAGAACCTTCTAATGGCATTTTTAGTTTGATATTTACATTACTTGTTAAGTTTAATAATATTAGATTATTACAAACAAAGATACCGAGAGAGGGAGA
>DVQG01001436.1:0-10791 GCA_018231605.1 Papilio ambrax
ACGCATCTGCAATTGCGGATGTCTATGGGCAGCGGTCGCTTCGCCATTTTGGCGATTTCAGGTGGCCGCTTGCTCGTTTGCCACCTCATGTTATAAAAAAAAATGTGTTCTTCCCTACTATCCTATACTATACTAAATTTTATCGAGAACTGTTCATCAGTTTATGCTACAAACTGTAACAAACATGCATCTATCTAAACTTCCGGATTTTTGATATAAGTGAGATGAAAAGATTATCTGTGCAGAATAGTAGTTGACCTATCAGATACAAGTGTACTCTTGTGGCAGTCACAATTCAAATGTACTATAAAAATTTGCTTCAGTTAATTTTTTTATTTGACAAATTAATTTAAATCATAAGATAATTATACCTTATTTGAATTACTACAATTTGGTATGTCTAATATCTGGTAAAAAGTAGGGTCAACATGAATGTTGAAGAGTGTGAGTCTGAAGAGTGTGGTTAACCCCGGTCAAGTGCAGGTCAGTAGCGCCTAATAACTGGACTGGCAATCAACTGGCACAGAGAATGCTAACTGGCACCAAGTCCGTGCATTTTATGCCGTTACTCTAGTATTCATTTAAAGAGTATTTGTAAATTTTAGGGTGTAAAAGATTCCCAACTAGGCCGCTACCTTCGTTATGACGAGAAACTAGTTGTACCAATAATAGAGAATACACCGTTCGAGCGGGACCTGGCTGCGAGTCTGGGGGAGGCTATGCTGCAGTATCCGGGGACCAGCGCAGTATTGGTGCGAAGACATGGCGTCTACGTGTGGGGGGATAGCTGGCAGCAAGCAAAGACCATGTGAGGAACTGTTCCAACTTCGTCATCATCCTTATCCTACTTCCTAAGGTCGCAATGATTTTTTTCCTCCACATAACTCTATCATCCACATCTCAGTCATCATTTCCTTTTTTATTATGTCACCTATCATGCAATCCATCCATCTCTTTCTATGTCTACCTCTTCCGGTGTTCCCACACTCATAACTATCGTCCATGTTACTTGCGATTTGTATATTATACAAGCTTTCGACCGCGACTCCATATGAGTAGAATAAAAAAATAAGTTACCTATGTATTCTTCCAGACTATGCTCTACATCTCTGTCCAATTTCATCGAGATTTGTTCAGCCGTTTAGGCTAAAAACACTAACAAAACATCCATCCATCCATCTAAACTTTCGCATTTATGACATCAGTGAGAAGTGAGATTGAATGTATTTTTTCCTTTTTAGGACGGAATGCTACGATTATTTATTTGAAATGGCTGTAGAAATGAAGAAATTAGGCCTTGATCCGGCTTACAACCCAGAAACTTCCAATTAAAAATAATTTTATATTTTAGGTAAGTGTTACAAGCTTTTATACACAAATTATTAAATAAAAGATCTTTTTTAATCGGTGTTTTTATTAACATATGAATTTAGATAAGTCATCTAAAATAGTGTTGTCAGTTGTCTTTTCATTTTGTTTATCTGTATCTCTTTCTGCTGTCAATTTTTTTCTAGTTATTCCTTGAAGGCTTGATGACGTTTTTCTAAGAATTAAATCCTTTATTTCATCTAATTCTACCTTCGTAAGATCCGTGAAGCAATAATCATTGTTCAACATATCTTGTTTTGCCATCCCATACAAATACATTGGGTCTAGATTTTTGTTTTTTCTTATTCGATTCGCTTGTTGGTATTTTAAAACCCTTTTTAGACCTTCAAGATAAGATTTGTTTTCTGGTATTTTCGCGTCGATTATTTCTATACCAATTTCGCCGCCGTATTTTAAATCTTCATCCGTTATTTTGTTATTACGTTTGACGGCTGACGGAATAGACGGAATGTCTGAAAAAAGTAAAGATTAGAAAAATGCACAAAAAAAAATGTTTTTTTTATATTACAAAAAATAATTAGTTTGATGTCTGGTAAGAGCCCTAAAAACGTTTTTTTTTTGTAACTCGAAGAGAGTTTTTTAAATTTCCCTTTTTACAAAACCAAATTGCGTACTTAAAAATAATGCTAAATAGTGGAAAAAAACATGCAAGACGGAACAACTACCTTTTTCAAACTCGCAAAATTGTCTAACCGAAAAATATGCTCTTAAAGTTTGCATAGGTTTCGAGCAACTACCGTACTGAAATACATCGTATTCCACGCAAACTATACGCTCTTTTAATCTTCTTATTTCTACATTTTCCTTCTTATATCTCGCAAACTTCTCGGCTATTATTTTTACACGAGGGTCATTATGAATATGTACTCTATTTGAACGTACAAAAGCCTTTGACTGTCCTGAAATATTAAAAAAACAGGTAAAGTGAAATCGCGCCATCAAATCAACTTCCCACTTCCAACATGTCATAATAAGGATGGGACAGGAAAGAGGACTAATTATGCCCTCGGCACGCACTCTGAAGAAACGCCGATTTTCTTTCACTTCACGCCTGTCTTCTGTGGTATTGACCACACAGAAGACAGGTGCAATCACCTAGCCAATCAATACGTAGACCAGATGGGCGTCTACCACTGTTAAAGCTAAGTACACAAGTATCATAAAGTACACAACACTTTTAGATAACTTACGTTGCGTTAAAACTTCAGCGTCTCTGTGTAAAATTGGTCGCGTGACATGTTTCGGAAAATCGTAGATATCTTTATAAAGGCTATGAGAAACACTCAATGGATGTGAAGGTGTGGCTTCAGGTAACACGTTACGGAGCAAATGCTTTAGTTTCCATAACAGGTCTTTGATGTCTTGAGGCAGAGTTGAATCGGTTTGTTCCTGTGCAGAGTATTGCACGCGCACCGGATGCTGAAACTAATTTTTTTACACATTCTTGGAACTATCAGTTTGCTGTAATACTCGCCACTGTTAGTAACTAAGGAATACTTTTGTGATTATAGGTTGAAAATGATATTAACCTCAACAACAGTATATTTCTATGTCCACAATAGTAATTAGAAATGTATAAAACCATCCCAACTTTATAGCGGCTCGCAATTTCTGTTAAGTTTTGGCGTCAAGTTAAGTGAGGGCGGGGCACATTCCTGCACAGTAGCGCCACCCACAGAGTTCCCAGACGTATGCTAACAGCTAACAACGAGCTGCCACAAAGTTTGAATGTTATTACCTCAATTTTCTCCACATCTTCAGTAACCTGCTGCGCGTCTTTTGTATCTGGACTGAAATAACAGCTTCTATTCTTCATCAATTCCAAACGAAACTTGTCATTCAAATTGTTCTCAACTTTCTTACATTTGGCAAACAATACTTTAGTCTGTACATCATGTTTGTTCGCAACAGTCCGACCTAAGCGATTGTTTTTCTGCATTTTTATATGATTTTAGATTTTCTAATTTGTAACGACTACATATTTGAACACTAGAGGATTTGACATTGACGTGCAATTAATAAATGAACATTGACACATCAGCGGTAAAAATGAAAGAGGTCAAATGAGAAATTAGATTAAAAAAAAACACTGATTTTGGTTTTGCGTAATACGTATTAAATCTTGGATTTTTTTTTTAACAACCATCAATAATAGATTAATAAACACAAGAAATATTTTAGAATGCTTGTTGTCGACCCAGGGCTCGTAAAAAACAATGAATCAATTCAGAAACTGGATCATTGTTTTTTTTTCACCAACTTCATAAGTTAACAGTACGTTTAGCGTTTCAAAAATTAGGATGGTCTTTGTGAAAATATAAATTAAATAAAATCCTGTATTTATTAGTTTATAAATTGTAATGTAAAAACCATTTTATTGATGGCGGTTCTAGATTCGTTAATAAACCACGGCACTTATTAGACACGGCACATTTTATTTCCAAGGCTGGCAACCCAAAGGTTACAGATACATTTCTATTGAGCATATAATTCATCTGGAAATAATATAAAGATTAATTGGTTAAATGTAACTGGTTTATCTTTTATCTGTACAACTATTAAAAAAAAATAGTGATTAGCTAGTGTGTTCTTCCAAACTATTTTCTACATGTGTGCGAAATTTCATCAAGAATCATTCAGCAGTTAAAGCTACAAGCTCTAAGATACAAAGCTTCAAATAAAATAGATAACTAGTACTGGTGTAATTTGATGTATTTCTTTTTACTTAATTTAGGTGTTACCATAAAACAAACTTCTATTTTACTTTTGTATTTTGAATTTAACTATAACTACAACTTACTTGGAATTTAACTTTCAACTTCATGTTGTTTAGCGTTCTGAAGTATATTCTCAATTAAAATGTGACGATTTTCATCGCAGATTGTCTTGTTCACATTTACGATGTCCCTGAAGTCAAAATTTAAATAATTGTCCATTTTATTGCAATCTTCTATATTATTAGACGATTCATTTCTAAACATAAATGACTCTTTAAATTTAGGTAAATCTTCAGCACGAGTTAAAAAATTCATATTTCCAGCCACATTATTATTGTTAAGATTATTAAAGCCTAATTCAGTCATTTTTTCTGTGCAGTAAGGTTCATTATCGTTCTGTTCATCGTTTTTGTTATCGTTAATTAAATCTGTATTATTAGTTAAATCGGTTTTACTGTAACAAGGAAAAATGTTCGTCTTTCTTTTATTTACCAAAGCTGTTTTCGACCAGGTATATGTAAAATTTCTGCAATGTCTATTCTCTTCTTGACATGCCTTTAAATTAGTAGTCGTTTCTTTTAAGTTCCATTTGCTTTCCAATGATAAAACTTGCAACAAATCTTGACGTGGCATAATATCTATTGGACACTGTACATTAAGATTGTCTTCTAAATTAGCATCACTATAGATATCCGATTTGTTTTTAAATGTATCAAAATCTCTATTTGCTTTTTGAAACTCGTATAGCATTTTTAAAAGTTCCGATGTCAATAATTTTGCTTTAAACAGAATACTTCGTTCTTCAAAATAGTCATCGTAATATTCCATTTCATTACATTCACCTTCGTTATCGACTTGAAAGTTTTCATCTAAATTATTATCGTCAAATTCTTCTAAGCTACTGCTTTCGATTTCTTCTTTCTTTGCATCTAAATTATTTATCACAGCTAAATTAGTTTTAGCAAAACATTCTCGAATAATTTGCATTCCTTCTTTGTTGTCAGTATTCGTACTGAAACTGTTTAAAGTAAATGTTCCGCAAAATACACAAGGTTCCTTGACATCTGTTTCTTGCTTTGGAATCGCGTTTTTAGGTCCGTTTATATTTTTCTTTAAAGAAAGCTGTGATTTATTTTGCACCACTTCTTGGAAACTCCACGTTGTAGATTCTGAACTGTTGTATAGTTCTTTTTGATTTTCATGTTCCACATTAGACTTAATTCCATCAATCTGCATTATTTCGTTGAAAAAATTGTTGACATCTCTATTATCTGACGTAGCGTGTTTACTGTCGAAGAAATTAAGCGTTTCAGCAGAACGTAAGTTATGGCTTGGATCTTGACATTTGCTTACTACATGGCAACTGCAAAATGAATTAGATAGTTCGTAATGCACTTGTCCAATTTCATTTTTATCTCCGTTTACCTTACGAATACAATCATCACAAGTATATTTAAATAAGTTCTCATTGCGGAAGTTATTACTGTTATACATTGGTACATTTTCATTGAAAGGTCTTGGATGTATATACTCATACAATAGAGCTGGATATATAGACTGGTGACTTGTGAATGTTGATGTATTTTCAGATTTCCCGCAGTGGGATGTTTGTGGTTTATCTCGGTCATCATCGTCTCCTTCGTTCTCCGGCTGCAAGAGTCCGCCGCAGTAAATGCAGCGACACAAATCACAATAACATTTCGATCTGAATTTAACAGATTTCCAAACACCGTTCTCGACAGATTTAAGTTTTTCACAGATCTCACATTCACACGGACTGCATTGACATTTACTGAATTCTGTTTTTTTCACCTGATGTGAAGATAAATGACTTTTTTCACATAGAGATGAAGTGCATTTAATCCTGCTATTGCATTTTGTACACCTATTTGTGTCTTCGCTCTTGGATCTCTTGGCTCTCCTAGCTTCCCTCGCTTTATAGTCTTTTATTATTTTTGTTAAAATAGATATTGTACAGGTTTGTTCCATTTCGTCATTTTTAGATTTACTATTAGTTATTAATGCTCTATGAATGTCTATATCTTTGGTGTCTTTTTCGAATGGTTTATTAATTACGCTATTTCTACTCTCACATCCACAAGTATCCCTTGTTTGTCGACACGAGTGACTGAAGCATAGATCACAATGACAATTAGGTGTTTCCATGTCGGTAGAGGTCTCCTGCATCGAATGTGGAGATGTAGAGGGGATAGCGCTGCGACAATCGGCGCAGTTGCAAGGCACGCAAGGACAGTTTGCCGATTGCAAATGTTCTGCCATAGATCCGACAACAACCTTGTTTGGCACGTTAAACGGCGACATACACATTATACACTGGCAAGGTTTACAAGAGCATGTATCCGAACGTTTATTTTCAATACTTTTGTTTGATTTCGTTTTATAAGACGATTCTTTCACAACTGGATCTTTTATTAGAAATTGCAGACTATCCTTAACCTTGATGGTATATGATTGACACAATTCGCAATCACACGGCTTACAGCTGCATGAGCTGTTTTGTAATTTCAATGTATCGCTGATGTTTCTACGATTATAACCACTGGGAGTTTCTTTGACTTCATTGTTTACTTGATAATAACTGCAAAGGTTATTGGATTTTTCCTCGTCGTTGCCTTTTAAATAACTTCTACATTCGATACATTCGCATGGTTTGCATTTGCACACATTTGCGTCATTCGCAATACAGTCGCATACTTTACAACTGCAAGCTTTGTATACTTTTTTAATTTTATCTATAACATCTTTGAGTGATATATCATTGTATGTAGTTAGTACTTTGTTAACGATATAATTAATAGGCGAATATTCTCTTACGACGTTTTCATTTGCATTCGGATTATTAACACTTTTGGTCTTTACTGGGTTTTCGCAACATTGCGGTTTAGCTTGCAATATGACATTTCTTTTAAAAAGTCTTATACTCACGATATTTTTGTTTTCAATCTTTGTTCTTTTATGACTTTTTTTATTAACCGACTCTTTTGTTACAAGACGGTGTTGATTTTCTGTTGAAGGTACTTTTAAGTTTTCGTAGCAGGTTGCGTCATTATTTTTTGTTATGTATAGGCATGTACTTAACTCTTCGCATGCAGGGCAATGGCATTTGTTTAATGCTCTATGTCTTTTAGAAAAACAAAATACTGATTCACAACTACTGCAGGAGCATTGCGAGGAACCGAATAATATCTGTGATTGCAACGTTTTTGTTTCATCTAGTGACATAGTTAATACTTTGGAATACAATCTTTGTGATAATTCTTCTTAACTGTCTGAACTTGATTGCATTTTTTATTTTTTTCCGAACTTCGACAGCAGGTAAATGATCCGATTATCTGTTGGAAAAGAAAAAAAATATACGGAACCGTTCAACTTTGTATCAATGTCATTTTGTAGTTTATTAAAAAAATGAAAAAAATTATATCACATTCTGAATTAATTTTTGATGTGTAATGTCAGAATTGATAACAGCGAGTCGTGACAATTATTCTTTTTTTTTAACGATTCCATTTAAAAAAATGACCAAGGAGATTATCAAAAAAGGCCAAAAGTATTAATCGGATTATTTAAATCTTGTTTTTTTCAACATAGTTAAAAGATGTGCCGATATTCTCTTTTAGAGCGCGCACAGACATTTGGCTAAAAACTATCGCACAACAGTTTAGTCTCGCTTTGATACCTATGAACTTATATGGATGTGCGCAACTCTATTTTTAGTTGTGCAACTAAACAGTTGAATTAACTGCTAAACAATCGAATCGCACGTTTGTGCGATAGTTTAGTCAAAGGTGTGCCCCCGCTCTGATAAGAGAATGTCTATATATGGACAGATTTTGCATGGAAATAGGAACTTCTGTTTTATTCCAACTTATAGCCCTACGAGGATCATGTAACAGTTGGCAATTTTGTGAACTAACAATATCCTCTTGTAAGTCTATAAACTAAAATAGCTGTAACATATACTGTCCATTAAGAGCGATCGCATACCTTTGACTAAACTATCGCACGACTGTTGTGCGATTGTTTCATAGCTAATTCATGTTTAGTTGCACAAATAAAAATCGAGTAGTACGCGCACCACCATATAAGCTCATACAAAGCGAGACTAAACAGTGGTGCGATAGTTTAGTCAAAAAATTCGCGCGGTCTTATAGTGTCCAGTTTTATGTGCTTTTTTGTTGCCATTATTCAGTTTAAATACTCAATTTAAAGCAAATAAAAACACTAATATTTAAACAAACAAGTACTAAAACAAAATTACATGTTATCTATAGAAAATTGCGTACTAAAATCTGTCCTAGTGAAACTAGATTTAACTAACTAAAGTCAAACTGTCAACTAATAATAAGGGAATTAAAAAAAAAACATCAAATAAATTTTAAATAATTATTTAATTCATCTTTTCGTCATTAAAAAAATTAATAATGAATTAGACAAGAATTACAATCATTCGATTCGTTATTAAAAAATAAAAATGTTTCACAGATAAAATAACATGTTATTTACATAATGTCAAAACAATTGGCACGGAAAGTTACAATTAAAAAAAAATCCGAGAAACATTTAAAATTCGACTTAAAATCGATATGAAGGTACGATTTGTTCGATATGCGCTAAAGCTTATATAAATAATTCGATAACTATCGGATATGACGTAGAGTTAGCTCAGTATGGTACAGTATTTACACGACACGCTACACTACGAAGGCACCAGATTGAGGTCGGTGGAGATAAACACCTGAAACCAATTAAATACCACTAAAAACATGTAAACGTAATCTAATTTAAATTCAATTTAGTTTTAAAATTTAAAATTTAGTTTTAAAATTTTAAAATTTAAAATTTAATTTAATCAACAGATGCGAAATAGGACAAAGGAGCGCGCGGAGAATATAAGGATAAAAAAATTAAAATAAAACTCAAAATGAATCTAGCAACGATTGTAAGATTTATTGAAGAATAAAAGATTCTTTATAAAAAAGAATAAAACCCAAATCTTATATTCTAATTTTAAAATTTATGAAACAGTAAAAATGTATCAAAGAGGTTTATTACATCGCCAACAAACGATCCTAACTTCAGTTTATGAGAATGATAAACTTGTGAATTAGGACCGTTTACATTGGAGCCTTGAATTTCATAAAAAATCAACTTACACAACAAGTTCAAGCGACGCTATACGTCCGTGCTCCAAACTATCGAGTTTGTACCCAACGCACACGACGGACAATTCTGCAAAAAAAAAACAAATCAAGAAGTGTTATTAATTTTTTTTTTAAATTGTCTATGGTCCTCTAATAGGACCTTAGAAGGAAAGATAATACAAGATATACTTACAACAATACTTTCTATTGCGTTCGCTAGTTGCTCCTCCATTATTTTAACGTCTCCGTGCTCTAACACTTCCTGAAAAAAAAATTTGAAAAATTGTATTTAGTTTTACCTTTCATTTGCACACTAGCTTTCGATCGCGTGAAATTAAAAAAAAAAGTAAGCAGCCAATGTGTTCTTCCAGACTATCCAATACATTAATGTCAAATTTCATCAAGATCCGTTCGGCTGTTTAGGTTACAAACTCACAAACATCCATCCATCCAGTTAATCTCTCTACTAAGACTATGATTATTTGTAATAGCTAATGTAATTGTAAGATTTGAACTATACGAAAAATGTATAATCAATTAAAACGGGCGCACACCTTTGACTAAACAATCGCACACAGTTGTGCGACTGTTCCGCAGCCCATTCAACTGTTTAGTTCTTCAACTAAATATCAATTATCGTACGCACCTCCATAAGCTCATAGGAAGCAAAGCGAGACAAACAGTTGTGCGATAGTTTAGTCAAAGTTGGGCACGGGCTCTTAACAAAACTATTGATTACTTGGACTTAAAATGGCAACAAACTTGCTCGACTGTACCTCTTGACAGACGTTGACAGTATCAGCGAGCGCGGGCGCAGCAGCACATAGTCGTGCGGCGGCGCACGCGCAACTGACGCTCGCGAGTCGCGCCGCGCCGCGCACCACGCCCGCGTTCCCCGCCACCCCCCCCGCCCCCCTCTCGCCGCCCACACTCCAGCGATCAATCTCTTTGTGCACAGGATGACTGCCGGCATGCCGCCCGGCTTCGCGCCCGCCTTGCCGCCCGGCATGCGCCCGCCCGCGTTGCCCGCCGGGGTGTCCGCCGGAGTGCCCTCTGGGGTGCCAGGTAAAAAACCTCGCTACAACACTCACGAGGACATATGCGAGTTTTAATTCGGTTCGGCGATGTTTTATGATTGTTCTTGTGATACATTCCTGTTGTTTGCCGAACTGACAAGAATCAGACAGCGGCCTAAGGACGCGCGGAGGTGCTATGTATACGTAGACGTAGTTGTAGATGTGGCTGCAGCTGCAGGTGTGCGTGTTGCAGGGCTGGCGCGCGACGGCGCGCTGCTCGGCTTCCCGCCCGCGCTGCCGCAGCCCGGTGAGTGCGCCCCCCGCACCCCCCGCACCCCCCACATACACCCCCAACACTTCACACATTTACACTCAAAGCATCTGTCTTTTGCATTATAAATAACTGGCCTTTGAGCCATCAAACTGTGAGAGTAAAATTTAACTTTTCGATCTATGTATACAGGTTTAGTGGGCGGGTTCCTGGGCGGGCTGGTGGGCGGTCTGATG
>DVQG01001437.1:0-10791 GCA_018231605.1 Papilio ambrax
TTTTGACATTTGTAATTGATAATTTGACAAATGTAAACAATAAAATAAAATTTTCATAAATCCATGCAGATAAAGTCGCATGGGAATGGCTAGTACAAATAAAAATCCAAAAAAACCATGATGGGATTTAAACAAGGGACCTGCAGATCACAAATCTAGTTTACTCCTATACTATAAACATCCTACAAGAACATGATAGTGACCATATAAAAAAAACTTTTGTCGTTGCTAAATAAATATTATACATCTGCAGTAAAGTTTAAACAGCTAGTTTAATATTATAAAACTTGCCAAACCTGATTGTTTTTCCTCTGGTGTTCAGCGAGGGTTATGGGGCGCTGCACCATGTTAATGCAGACATTGGGGGCTGAGTTGGACCGGTCCTGTTGATTCAATGAGCGGGGGTGTTGAGACCTGCAAACATTTGAAACAACACATGTATTAAACAAAATATTATTCACTTATTTATATAATTACAATTAAAAACAAATTAAAGCATTTAAGCCAATGAAAAATGCAATTTTTTTTTAATTTGGTTGTAGCTCATGTTGCAATTAAAAGCTATAAAAGCATTTTTTTATAATTAATGAATACAAACAGTGCTAATACATAAGTCTACAGTGAGAATATTCACCAATGAGTGTCAAATTCCTTCAACTTCTTAGCGATAGACCTGCACATAGCAATAATTATGGCTATATAATTGTCCACTTGCGTAATCCATACTAATGTTATAATGAGGAAAGGTTGGTTTTTTGGATTTTTATATGTATTTAAATAATTTAAAAATTACTAGGCCAACTGCAAAAGTTTGTTCACCACAAAAAAAGCTATGTTGTTGCTAAGTAACACAGGCTATATATTTTTTTTATTTCACGTCGTCACAGTCGCGAGAAACAGCTGGTTTTCCCATATTTTTAAGATGTTTATCCACTCATTTAAAAAAAAAATGGTATCTTTAAAAATGAATTTAATATACATTTTAGCAGTTATGTCAATTATGGTAAAGTATAAATATAAATATGTTTATAAAAGATATATATTTATATATAATTTTCATATGCTATAAATATCTTTTATGTGTAATCTTAGGGAGTTTGGTGATTTCTAGTTGTTAAGCTAATGAGTTGCACTAACTTGCTCTGGTCAGGTCTGTTCATCATGTGATGGTATCCAAAGTGGGAGGGGTAGTGTAGGATGCCCGCCTGCGTCTCTGGGTTCTGAGCCAGCAGCGCCGCGTAGTATGTGTCCGTTACACGCATCTACAATACAATAGTATATTGAAACTACAATATCTAAAGAATAGATAATAGTGATCATTACACTTTTAATTTATATCCACTAGCTTTCGCCAGCAATTCCATTCATGTGGAAGTAAACAAAATAAAAGTGAGTAGCACACATGTTTTTCCGCCACATCTATGCCAAATTTCTTAGAGATCCATTCAGCCATTTTGGCTACAAACTCTAACAAACATCCATCCATCTAAACTTTTGCAATTATTTTATTATCACATGTATTAAAAACATTAAGATTATCATTGCAGAGTACAAGATAACAAACATAAATATATCCCTTGACAATGACAAGATTCAACTTTTTATTATCTTTATAGTATAAGGTTACAAACACTCAATCCGCCAACTAAATTGGTCAAGATAAAGAACTGAATGCTACCTTTAACCAACAGAGGAGGGGAAATTTACAGACTGAATCCAAAATCATATTGTTTGACAAAAAATAAACATTTACTTACAACAAAATAATAACTTTTTTATCTTTATACCTGGTGACATATGCTGGGCACTTTGTCTGCACAACGCTGGTGGAACTTAAAATTGCACTGTGAGCAGTAGAAGCCATTAAACAGCAGCCGTCTGCAGCACTCGCAGAATGCCAGTGTGAAGAATGTCTTCCTTGTAAACTGATGTGACATGTGGGACATTATCGGCAGCTTGTCCAATGTACGGACTGTTACCTGATACAAATTGTCTCTATTACTATACATTACAAATGGCAAGGCACCTGTATATGAACACTATTCATATCTCTTTAATTCAAAGTGTATGAGAGAGATGGCAAGGACCTTCCAAAAAAAAACTGACAATAGCTGGCTTTAGTTCTGGAGATTCTGACGAACATCCCTCCAAACAATTACATTTATAATATTAGTAATCAAATTATTACTTGAAACAGAAATGGATACGTTTTCCTGAAAAATTATATTGACAATATTTACACAGTTTTTCACATATTTTTGTAGAGTTGAATTAAAGAATCTAGATAACTTTGCAACATTTAACAAAAAAAACAATACCCAAGGAGTAATTGTATCAGCCTAAATAGATATTCACTATGGTGTTTATGATGTCTGATCACTTCGTAAAATTGCAATTAATAAGATTCTTCAACACATACCTCAACAGCATCAATCATTGTGATGTCAACATCCCAGGGAATCACTTGGCTATTGCCTGTCCTCACCACTTCGCACATTTCACAAGTTAAATTCCGTAGCTTAAGCGCCTTGGAAAGCGCCTTCCGCAGCGTCACACCTTCCTTCACCTGCACACTCGTACGCTGCTGGTTAGGAAGGTGCGCCCGTAGGAACACCTTCGGCTGCCTCGTAAGCGTGTCATACTTCTTCGAGTCATCCTGTAAAGAACACTCTTCACTCCTATCCGGCGACTCAGACAACAATTCCCGTAAAGTCCCTTCTAAGTTATGCAACTTCAACGTCAACTCCTGATATTCAGATAAATACAACGGAGGCGGGTGCTGAAAACCAGCAAATTTCGCGTTTAGTGCATCAATGTTTTCACGGGTCACGTTTATAATACTACGAATGTTCCTAATTTCATATGTCGGGTCCGCTACGTCGTCACTGTCCGTCGATGTCGACATATTATCACTATTGAGGGATAATGCAGGTATATTTCCATTAATTTTCCTTAAACAATTTTCTTTCTCTCTAGTAACTGCCATTTCTTTTCTTTTTTATTTTTTCTTAAATTTTCTCCGCGCCGCGCACACTCGCGCAGGATAGACAGATGTTGTTTGTTGCCATTCATTTAATTTAACGTTAGCAAAATAAAAAATGAGTCCCAACGTCTATCTTTGCTTATTTGTACATATATTAATTGTTGAGTGTGTGGCAAATAATGATGAATTTATTAACAACTAAATATTATATTGCATTTTCAAGAACGATGATGTTATTGGTACATATTTAGAAAAAATAGACATGTACATAATGTAATTCTGCACTGCACTGAAATTCTTTGTTGACCAATTTTCGCGTTGAGATTTGAGATTTGAGAGATAACGCATTAATGCATAGAAGTAATAAGCACAGTATCACAGTATTACGCACAACAGGAATGAGTTCTATCTGTACATGTTGCAGTTAAATAAAGGAAATAAAACCGTATGCTAAGGCTGTTAGAGTCTTGTCGCACGTAAAATAAAATTGAAATCGGGTGAGAGGGCTACAAGTGTCCGCTGTGTCCCTTTCTAACAGTGACCTAGAGTTGCCAGATATCAATCATTTCATTGTTTGTAGAAAAATAAGCGATTGATGTGATATTATGAAGTAAAAACATTTACTTCTAAAATATTTGTCAGTATTAATAAGAATTTTTTACCCACTTGTTAAAGCAGTATTATTTGTTGCTACGTGTAAAACCTAAGTCGTGTGCTATCCTAAGTCAACAAGTAATTTAAACACTTAGGCATTTATTCATTTCTTTCTCTACTAAAACAACTTTGTTTAAAAATAAATTTCAGGTTTAAAACATTAGTAATAAGCTAGGTTAAGGCATATATTTCTCAAGTCTTTTATTTAACAATGTCTGGTTATGTAAATTATGTATTTTGTATTGTATTTTGGTAAATACATTAATGATAACAATAATACATAAAAATCCATCTGAAGCAATAATCTGCTGACGTCAGAAAACAGTAACAATTTTTTTTATAATTATTGTCCTTAAATCAAATTTTATCACGAGCACCATCGCCAGAGAGGGATAAAAGTGACAGTTTTTGAGGTCTCGCTCGGCTTCAATTTTTCGACAAGAGCTCATTCCTGTTCTAATATTACTCCCATCTTCAATGGATCAGCGCTAGTGAGCTGAGCTGTCACAAGTCACAATTTATTTAGTTTGACTTGCTCAACGGGTCAGATAATAGACTTACAAGTATTATATGACAGTTGGAATTTGGTGAACTAACAGTGTCATCTTGAAAGCGTCATATTTTGAACAATGAGTCCTTGTCTCCTTGTAGGTCTATAAATTAATTTATGTTTTGCTGTGATTGCTGCTCCTTTTATTCTATTAGTAAATAACAATGACTGAACATATAAGCCGGTCAAAACACGTCTCTTTAGAGCAGTTAAAATCTCTAATAGATTTCATGGGGCAGCATATTGAATTTGCCACTGGTAATTGCCGTTCTTTAGAAGCTCGAGATACATCGAAACGTTTGTGGGACGAGTTAACAAAAACCTTGAACAACTGCCAAACGGGCACTAAGAAGACTTCAGATGGATGGAGTAAGGTTTGTATGACTATAATATGTTAAATAGCTTATAAAAGTGGTCATCTTTGTTTAAAAACTCTGACACTATAAGACCGATCTAAGAACTTAAAAAATATTGTTTTAAATATAAAATACACTCTTTTTTTTAATACTACAAAAACAACCTAAACAACAACAAGTGAAAACTAACTTTGTGGTTCTTTCAGTACTGGAGCGATTTCAAGAATAAACTAAAAAACAAAATTACCATATTAAAGAAGAGAAAGGGGTCAACATCAAAAAAAGATATAAGCCCATTAAGTAAACTGGAAAAAAGAGCTCTTGTGATACTGGAAGCTCATTTTGAGAAGAAGGATAGGAGAAATAGTGAATTCTCTAATAATGCAATATCTGTAAGTATGATGGTTTTTCACTTAATTTTAAGTTAAGCAATCTTAAAACATCAAAAATGAAGGCTGAATAAGATTTATCTTGTCAGTAGACTCTTGCATTAGTAACCCATTTGTGTTTCAGAGTCAAATACCACCAGAGGTTAAGATAGAATCTTATCAAGATGGTTTTAGTGAGTACAGTAAAGCTCAAAGTGAAACTAGTGATAGACTTTCAGGTAAATTAAAAAAATTGATTTGGTTTATAATAAACATCTCTATATCAATATATCAAGCAAAAATTTTGCACCTCTTAATATTGCAAATTTAAAGTTTATGTAAAAAAGAATAGTGTAAAGTTATTTTCTTAATGAATTGCAATCAATGGGTGACTGTTAGTTTATTGATTATTAGACTTATTAGACTAAAGTATCAGTACATTGTTTTAAAAATTTCCAACTCTCTAATTGGTTTTTCTATTGTTTCAGATGGGGATAAAGTTGATTGTATAGACTCAAATAATGAATTTGAAGACAATGAAGACTCTGACCAAAATTCAAATGAACCTCTTATACATAGTACGTTAAAATATCTTTATTTTTTTCTTTTATGTTATTTCATAGATTTCCAAATGTCGTTTTTTACCAAGCTGCATCAGCATGGTAAAATAAGGTCTAGTCCACAGACCATTATTCTAAGAAGACTGCTGATACCTATGTTAGCTGCTAACTGAAATGTGTTTTATAGATCTGTACCCGAAATGGTTGATTGAAGTCGAGAAAAAACGCGCGGAGGCTGAACTGATACGAGCAAGAGCTGAAGAGCATAGAGCCAGTGTGTTCACCAAGAGTGCTGAGGCAATGTTTCTGCAGGCCGAGGCTCTGAGGCACTTGTCTGAAGCTGCCACTACCCAAGCCGAAGCCATCACACGGATAGCTATAGCGTTGGAGAATAGACACAGGGACCATATGTCAATATGATTCATGATCTGTTACATGTTATGGTAAATGGAAATTACATACTATGCCACTTTAGTTTTCTCAAATTGCAAGAGGAATTGTTGTCCATTAATGTGTTTTATTTTTAAGGTTTCTGTGGATTCCTGCTTTGGTGCGATGTTAGATGGCATTCCATTTCCTGCGCACGCGCAGTACTCTTTGGTCTTAAGTGAATATGCCACCTACATTGTAGGTTGACGTCGAGTAGTTAACTCGTTAGACCAGGTGTTGATGCTCCAGACGCAAGGATACAATATTTCTTTCAAAGACTTATGTATGGTATAGTTCGACAAGGATCTTCTGCGAGTCGGTAAATGTATGAACTAACTATGTCATATTTTAACCAATGAAGAAGCAGCTGCTATAGGGTTGATATCACTTATTTTATATTTTTGTAATTCCCAAAAATAAAAACGATTATAAATAATTACTTTTATTTACCCACATTATAACGACTTGTAAACATACCAAACATTAACTGTCAATAACACGAGATGTTACTTACTGTTTTTTTATCAATAACCAAAAGTTTTATCAATATGTATGTATCAAATGAAACAGTAGAAATTGCAATTACTGAGGATGTTGCAAAAAAAAATGTTAAATACAGCATAGAACTCTTCAATTGACGGTTTCTTTTATTTTATCAACATAGGTAAAAGAATTTTCATAGAAGTCAGGAATTGTTTTGTTTACTGGCAACTAAAAAAGGTAGTAGGTGCCCTTTGTTTGTCAATGTCAAAAAACTGCCATACGAAATTTGCGCATGTTTGTTATGGTTAATATTTGTGCATTATTAAAGTTTATTTAAATAATTCTACTTGCAGTGCGTTTTAGTTGGTTGTATTGCATTTTATATAAAAAATGGTACGGGCACTGAAATTTCATGAGAAAAAGTTACTAAAAAAAGTAGATTTTATATCATGGAAGGTGGATAATAATTTGAACGAAGTGAAGGTGATGAAAAAATACTATATACAGAAACGTGAAGACTATACAATGTAAGCTTTAATACATATAACATTTAACTTTTTACCCTGATTGTTCTAGTTACCAAACCACATTCATAATGTAGAATGTAATTATATTAAATCATACATTCTGATAAAAAAATCTCTGATAGATTTTGGATACTTTGTCTGTTAAAGACATACATAAATTAAGTTCAGATGCATTTTATATTTATTGTATTATATTTTTACTAGTTTAGATGATTTATTTAAAAAAGAGATTAAATTATTGTTTAGATATCAACATCTGTGTTGTTGATATACATATATATATATGACTATATAGTCAAGGGGTTGAAACATTATTTCCTTCAAACTTAATAACAAATGTATGACATTTTTATAAGATTTTTGGGACTGGGGACTTATCTGGAAATTTCTTGAATTATGTCATTGCAGCTGTTTATGTAACACTTAAAATAACAGTTTCTGGTTTATTGTCTAAAGGCAATTTTGTAAGGTCACTTAAATAAATGGTGTAACAATTTAAACAATTTTATATTTATTAAACTGTTTACTTAATCCAGATTTTTTTTAGGTACAATGTGCTCGCTAGGGATATAAGAAATATTGCCAATAAAATCAAAGATTTGGATGCAGGATCAAATTTCAGAACAATATCAAGTGGACGTCTTTTAGAGAAGTTGTATCAAATGGGACTTATACCAACACGATGGGATTTAGCTCTAGCTTCAAGTGTCTCTGCCAGTTCATTTTGTCGGCGCAGACTGCCTGTTGTCATGCTTCGAAGTAAGTTAACAGGTTTATATTAATGAAAAGAAATTAAATCTAGGTATTTACACCTCCCATTGCTGTAATGTGATTTCATTAAGTGGTAGAGTATTGTAAACCAGTAGTTTATAAAATACTAAGTAAGTCTTTTTTGTAGATAAAATGTCTGAGAATTTAAAGGAAGCAACAAAATTGATAGAACAAGGTCATGTGAGGGTTGGTGCCCAACTTGTAAAGAACCCATCATTCCTTGTCACAAGAGCATTGGAAGATTTTGTCACATGGGTAGATTCTTCAGCAATTAAGAAACATATTATGGAGTACAATGATATGGTATGTATATTTTTAAGTAAATAATTACTGTTTTTATGTCATCACCAGCATAATATACATCGTCCACTGAGGGGGCTTATTCTAAGTCAGGAGTGACTTGACTTTGGTCAGTAACAGTGGTAATGCCCACTTTAACATCTTAGCATGAATGGGCCAGCACGCCCGGCATAATACCACGACCCCACAGAAGACAGGCATGAAATTACATCCCTTTATCTTTACCACTTTTCTTATAAAGAGAGGATGGGAAGTAGAAGTGGATTTGAGTGGAGGAGATGCATAGGAAGGGGAAATATCTTCTTTGTGTGTGTCTCCTCCTTCGTCATATAAGGGTAGGCAACCCATCTACAATTGCGGATGTCTATGGGCAGCGGCCGCTGTTTAGGCGGCCGCTTGCTTGTTTGCCACTTTATGTTATAAAAAAAACCATGCTGCTCTGCAGGTTGATTTCACACAAATCTGTGAATTTCTGGTCTGATATGTGCAGGTTGCAGCACAATATTTTCCTTCACTGTAAAAACGTCATAAATTATGAACATGTGAAATTTGAAAATTGAAATTCACATTGGTTCATGGTGGGATACAAACACAAGACCTGTAGACTACAGAACAAGTGCTTAAACTACTGAGTCATACACGCGGCCTTCTTTAGTTTCTTGTAGCAATTTTTGAAAGCTGAGTATGAATGCCCAAACATCACTGGATGTTAAGGTTCAAAATTATTCATCAATAAAAAAATTATGACACTAATGAAATCAATTTAATTTGTTTCAGAGAGATGATTTCGACAATATATAGTAAATAAAACTTATGACATCATTATGAATATTTTTAAATTAAGATTAAATAAAGTATGTGTAAGCTGTTTTCGTGTTTATTTCTTAATTTTTTTTGAGAATTCATATCATTATTTTAAGTTTATATTGCAGCTAACGAAGATTGTAGGTGCAAACTATGTAACCTTCTTTTTACATTTATTTAAAATAATATTTTTAAAAACTGTTTTTCAATTGAAGTCGAAGTATCAAAACGGTTAGTGATTTAGTACACGGAGTGACCATACTACACTACTACTTTCCCATTTTTTTTCGAAAGAGAAGTATTCGGTTTGATACTCTTTGATTAAATGAGTTATCTATGGTTTAAAACGTCAAATCAATTTGTGGCTTTGTATACTTTGTCGCCCTCTTTAATTTTCTCTTGATTTATTGATTCTTTCTTTCATCACATCAAATAAGCGAAATAAAACGGCGAAAAGCTTTGTAGAATCGTAATGAACTAATTCTTGAAGTTAACCAAGTCCCTGTTTCTCGTCGCTTAGAAATCGAAGGTATATGGTGAACACGTAAAAACAAAAACGGTCGATCAGTTCCAACTGAATTGATATTTACACTGAAAGGTTCAAATAATATATAAAAACTTATCTTTTAAAAACCATATTAAAATGAGTTACAATTACAAGGAGCATGCCATGGCTTTTTCTCAGTATTTGCCAAATGTGGTCAAGTTGGACGAATTACAAAAAATTACCCAAAATTTAGACCACGAACTTGCTGAATCTCAAAGAATTATGAAAGAGATTAGAACTATGTTTGATGCCGCCTCTAAAGTAAACGTTACGCAAGTGAACAATAACAAACAGAATAAAATAACACATACGATTACTTCGGAATTTCTAGATGCGAGTGTTCCAAATTTGATCATGTCGGACATGGAAAATGTGTCCGAACATCAAAGTTCTGAGGAGGAACTGCAATCTGTAATAGCGGTTATGAACAATTATGCTGAAAATCTGAGAACGCAAGTTACAAGTTCACCATCACAAACACTTAGTGGAAAATTTGAAAAGTTAGATCTAAAGGAATATGTATTAAATTTTGATCAACTTGCTAAGAGTCTGGCCAACATCAAGTTTAGTAAAGATGTTAACAACAGAAACCCTGAATTGGAAGCAAAGTTGGCACAATTGTGTGAAGATGTTCATTCATTTACTCAGGTAAAATAACTTATATATTGTACTAGCTGTTGCTGGTGATTTTACCAGCACTGAATTTAAAAAAAAAACTAATTAGCCTATGTGTTCTTCTAAACTCTACATCTGTCGAATTTCATCAAGATACTTTGTATTGCTCTAGAGATACCTTCTAATAAACATCCATCTAAACTTTCACATTGATGTTTTTAGTAAGATTTTATAGTATTTGTATGACTTTTATCAATGTTTAATTAGCTATCTCCTACATAGTGTATATTCCTGCTGTATATTAATATTTGTTTGTTTTTTTTTAGATGGTCGAAACCAAAACAGCTATAAGTGAATGCAACAAAAATTGGACAGATAATCAAAAAGGAAGCGAACAGACAAATGCCCTATGTTACGATGAAACTATTAACAAATTACTTAATGGAATAAATGAAGTAACATATCTTTTAAAGAATAAACACTGAACTTTGCAGACATGTCTGGAAAGTAACAAGGTTATTGGCTGAATATAAAAAAAAAACATTTAAACAACAGAATCTTGATTGTAAGGCCAAGCTTAACTCCAAGTTACATTCCAATTTTGTCATCAGACAGATCAGAAGCAGTGCTTACAAAGCCATTTTCAAGATTCATTAAGCTGTATGAAGATTCCACTGAATGTGGGAGATTGATGTTATTTCGAATTGTTAAACTTGACAACCAAGTTAAGAAGATATTTAGATAGATAACCCTTATTATACTCTCATAATGATTAAATAAGCAAAAACTTTTTTAATAAAAAAACAAAACCGACTTCCAAACAAAATACACTAAAAACAAAACA
>DVQG01001438.1:0-10789 GCA_018231605.1 Papilio ambrax
CCTAAACTGCTGAACGGATCTCGATGAAATTTGGCTTAGACTTAGAGGATAGTCTGGAAGAACACATAGGCTACTAACTTTTGTTTTATGAACTCCACGCGGACGGAGTCGCGGGAGAAAGCTAGTATATTCAGATAGATCAAGTACATCTAGGTTATAATGTGTTGGATTAACATTTTTCACTGCAAATTTAGTTTTCCGCAGTAAAACTCGATTTGTCGTCTTGCCGAGACTGTCTGGCGCCCCCATTCTGGGTCAGAGCGAGGTACAGTTAAATATATCGTCACACTAACCTTGACATAATAGTACCCGGGAAGTCGGATAACCATAACAATATTGTAAAGCTTGGCTTACATGGTGCACAACATTAACCATACTAATATTATAAGTGCGAAATTTTAGATGGATGTTCGTTAGAGTTTCTAGCCTAAACGGCTAAACTGATTTAGATGAAATTTGGTATAGAGGACAGTCTGGAAGAACACATAGGCTACTCGCATTTGTTTTTTATTTATTCCACGCGGATGAAGTCGCGGGCAAACGCTAGTTGAAAATAAAGTCTAGTTGTGTCTTTAAATGGAATATTTTTCTAAGATTCGGTATTTTTAAAGTTATCAGCGAGCCACCGGAACTTCCCAAAGTAGCGAAGAAAGACATTTTCAGGTGCGTTTTTTAGTTTTACCTTTAATCGACAGAGGTGGGGATGCACCAAAGGAGAATATTTTCACATTATTTCCTTTTAAATTTGTGTTTAGTTGAGAGTATATTTAAAAGCTTGCCATATTTTTTGAGATTAGCTATATTACTCGATTTAAATACTACGGTTAATCCGGGGAAGAAACATCTAGAATATTTCTTGTCTTTTCTTTTTGTGTTTCTTTTCTTAAAAGTATTACATCCATGTAAACCATCCCTTAAAAACTTAGAAACTTGTCTCAATAAACAATGAAGAGTCGAGCTGCGCTTTAAATTTGAACGAGGACTTGAAAATCTTTTACTATATAAAACGACACACTTTCCAACAGCTATGACCTTTAGTTATTTGGCAACGATGTCTGGGAATTCAAAATGCTTCGCTTTACTATTCTGCTTTACTTTCTCTTAAAGGAAAATTTTAATTTGTAGTATCAAAAAGTACAAATTGGATTTCGAAAATTATTTCACTAAAACGATCTTCTTATTTCTACACTAATAAGGAGGAATGATTAATATTTTTTATGTATTGGAATAATTCAAAAACTGAGCCGATTAAAAAAATCTTTTACTATACAAAAGTTACGTTATCAGTGAGTAACATAGGGTATGTTTTTTGATATCTTTAATTTTAAGCAAGCGAAGTCGCTAGCAATAGCTAGTCTATACTAAGATAAAGAGGGATTGCAAGATGCATTTTTATATATATAATAATAATTCAAAAACTGAGCCGATTAAAAAAAAATCACCATAAAAAAGTTACGTTATCAGTAACATAGATTATATTTTTAAACAGTAACATAATATAACAGTAGTACAACTAACATGTATTTTCTCCTGTCCGAGGGCGTGGTTGTCGTCGAGAACACGCTGCAGCCGCACCTGCAGCGTGTGCAGCTCCGCGCGCGCCGCGCCCGCCGCCTGCTCCGCCGCGCGCCCCGCCGCCGCCGCGCGCCCGCGCTCCGCGTTCAGCGTCGCACTGCACAACACACACATACACACTAATATTTATACATATAATAATACTAATTTTCGGAAGCGACTCCGTTTGCGTGGAAATTAAAAAAAAAAACAAAAGTAAGCCTATGTACTTCCAGACTATGGTCTAGATTTATGCCAAATTTCATCCAGATCCGTTAAGCCGTTTAGGCTACAAACTCTAACAAACATCCATCCATACATCCATCTAAACTTTCGATTTCATAATAATAGTAAGAATTTAAACGTGTATCAACATAAGATAAATGTATAAAGTATGTGTAATCATATACAAGGTAGGCTAGTTCTATCAGCGACATTGACACGTCTCCTGACTCTCGGCCGGTGGATGGTGCTTCACGGCACTTGACTGTAGGGCCATCGCCAGACCACAGCCTACCTACGTATTCGATGACAGCTGCCCAAGTGGCCTGCACATAGCACCACGCCTATACACCCATTCACATCATTATCACAAATAGAGCAGAAACTTTCACATCAAATGTAAGTACTTTCCATGTATTTATTCATTTAAATTGACTGAATATTTAAGAGCATTATTTATAGTGGTTTCTAAAAATTACGGGATGTATAAACGAAATTGAAGTTAAAATTCACTTTAGATAATGCACGGTAGACTCACAAAAAGTAATTGGAACTTGATGTCCAAATAAAATAACTTTAATCCAAAATCGGAGTATATAATCCCATCCACGAAACTATCGTGGAATTGATCGAAAAACAACTATTAAATCGCTAAATTATTAAAATAATTATGTTAGCAAACAAAAAGCAAATAAAACAGCTGATATCTGCCGTTAAAGAAAAGCCGTAGTTATTATGGTTGTCCGTCGCAGGCTGCGAGCAACAGAAAGTGGACGGCGAAGGAAGGCCACTTCCCCTTCCCCGGGCCTCAACCCGCAACCCCCTACCCCGAAGCTACCCTCTTACCTGCTGCGTCTTTAATTGAATAATCCACGTCATTAATCATAGCGCCCCGTCTGGAGCTGAACTTAAAATTATTTTCAGTCATTTCTAATAACCGGATCGACATCCTTTAGATCTTTTGTTCTAGAGATTCTATCGTCGGTTTTTATTAAACTTTCATTTAGTAATTATACAGCGTTTACAACGGATGTAGTTAGCATGCAATCATAAGAACAATGAAGTAAAGTGATAAAGAGAATGTGTTATCTTACAAAAATAACTATTATATTTCTACATCTTGTCTTCTTTTTAGGAGATATAGTCTATAGACTTCTTTTTCAGAAATACGTCAGTATGTTACAAAATAAAAAAAAACATTAATTTCAATATCAATCAATCTATTAAGAACTATCTAAATTCTATGATAGAGAAAGTTATACTTTTTTCAATGTTATAAACTAACGTATATCACTTAGCTGATGTGAGGGACGGCCGTTCCTAAATCAAAATCAAGACCCCAAACACGTAATGCCTACATGACATGACCCGCCGGCCCACGCTTACCTACGTTATATGCAGGATGCCCCAGCTCCTTAACTCACACAAACAAGTACACACCTAACTTAATCGCACACACACAGCATCGCCCCTTTGTCTTAGCTAAGTGTCAACCAATAAAAACAAAGGATTCGAAAATGGAACAAAAAGAGTGGACCAATCGTGCGCCGCGTCACGCATGTTGATGTGCGGCTATTGGCTTGGAAAGAATCCGTTTAGCTCCGATGACTCCGGCTAGACGTTGAGATTGATCGCTCGTAATTTGTTCAATTACTTTATGTTTCTTTACTTTACAAGTAAATAATAAATTGAACACGACTTAACTGTACAGCGTCATTAAATTAAATAACATTTTTAAGGTATATTAAAAAAATGTCCGTTAAAAACACTACATAGGGACGAAACCGTGTCTACTTAAACACAGCTTAAAGTACAAAGAAGTTAGTTTGCAAAAATAAAGAGATATAATTATAAATTAATACTATCAAAGGCTGAACCATTGCAGTCAATTCTTTTGACATGAACACCTCTTAAACAAGAGGTTGCGTTGGTAGTATTAAAGATTTTTTAATACTGCCTTCTATTTGTTATTTAAGTACTTTAAAGCATGTAACTTTGCGCTTATAAACTCTCTATCATATAGATGTATGAGAAAAAGCAACCATCCTAAATTCTGATAATAACACGGTTATCAAATTCGACTTACCTATCAATTACTTGATAAACTGTTCATGCCTACTATATTTTGGGTCGTGACCCCTAACACGAAACTTATGCGTCATATCACATCAGTATTCGTGACGAGTTCTTTCGCTATTGAGGTGGTTATCACTTCGGCATTGACGGCCCAGACTTAAGTAGACATCCAGAATAAGTAGAATACCTCACGGCGTTCACGTGTGAACGGGGGACGGAGGAAGCCGCCAGGGGGCGCGGGCGGAGCGTTCGGAGGGTCATTTATCATTCATATCATCTTCGCTCCACTTCGCTCGCCGCACCGCCGTAAATAAATAAGAACAGACTCATCTTTTACAGTCGCCTTTCATTTCAGACATTCGAAACCATCCCTTAACATAAAAAACTTAAAGTTCCTTATTCAATGGAGTGTGTATCGCCACTTGAGACGTTTTCAACCTGGGGCGATAGTTAGTGAACGTGTGTAGGTAACTATGCATGTGTTTTAGATTCATGTGTGTAGATAATAGACGGTTTATGGTATATACATACATATAACTGCGTCTGTTTCATATTATAATTTGAGTTTCAAAGTCGTGTCACGTTTTGGTGTTGAAGTTTGGTACGACCTACATTGATAGGATTCATGACACATTATACCTATAGCTCTATTTATAACACAAAATAAAGTTAAACGACCCTATACATTCGATTAGTTACATTATTTAGAATTTGAAAATATTTGACAACTCAGAACTTTCATTAGTAACCTTTTTATTTCAATCTGCACCTTTACTTTTAACTACAAGATCATAATTCCATGCATAGTTTTTTTTTATGGAAACTTGTGTAAAAATTATATGGGAACATATCTAGAATTTTTAACAAGGTATAAAGTAACGACCTTTACGGTTTAATTCGTATAGCTACAGTATTAGGAGGTACTAGTATTGAATAGACAGGGTATAAAGGAAACATGCGGTCCATTTGATGCCAAAAACATTCTCTCAAAGCTATTAGATCTCCGTAATAGCTTGCTACGTTGCAGGGCTTCGGTGCGCTTTGAGTGTTTTAAAGTATTTTTTTTAAATCCTTATTTTTCAATAGAAAACAAACATGAAAAGACAGCCGTATTAAAGCTGTAAGGTTGACCCTTTGAGAAACAAATGAACTTTAATAGCATTATTTTTATTAGCATTTGATTCCACTGCCACAGGGATACAAAAACACACGTTTTTTCCTTACTATCTCATTGAAAGAAGTGAGACAAGTAATATTTCTCTTATAAATATAATAAACAAAAATATAACATAACAAAATGGTTATCCAATCCATATTACTATACCGATATTACACGACATTTCTAAGACATACGAGAACGTCCTCAACAATTGCGAAACCTTTTATTATCTAAGCTTATTAGGTGCTTAGATTCCAAATAATTCCGTTCGCTCCTCTCTAAGAAGATTAACAACGATTGGATGTTCCAAGAAGGTCGGTGCTCGGCGATTGCGGACATAATGGTACAGGTACGGGCTACGCTGTGGCTACGGCTTAGAGAATGGCCCATCAATCTGGGCGCGATCGCTGGATCGATCCGCGACCGCTCCACCGTACAACCAACTACGCCCACTTCATCTTAAGCAAATATGAACTTGCACTTAAGTAAAAATTCGGCATTACACATTTAGAAGAACTATTCACTTTTAAGGTTATGTTAAGAATTAAGGTATTGGCAGTGATAATATTAATTACAGATTTATTTACTTTCTGGTACTAAATTTAGAACAGGATAATTGTTTCATTAGATTAGACCAGTCTTTTTAATAACAATTGATCTTTAGTGTTTTTCTGTTATCATTAATGTAATACATAAACAATCAACACTCGATAGAGTCGGTTTTGATGACAGCGCAGGGTTTGTTTAGTCCGTCATAATTGCACCGTTGCACCTCGGGCTGACGAGTCGCCGGCACAAAAACTCCTAAATCCAGTTCATTAGGGCTCTATTCACGGCCCACCCCTGGATGGAGATACGCGGTGATTACTGCAACCGCTCCCGACGGCTCACGAATAAAGACTGCATCATAATTTCACCAGATACACCCTCGCCGCGACACAAAATGAATCACGACCTTCATCCGTCATGTTAAGGTCTTTTCTTGCATCTTTCTACCTAATGTCACTTGCACAATGACATGTAAAAATAATGAACAAACTTGCTCTTTCAACGAGCGAAGCTAAATCTTGAAATTATTAAGAGAAGAGTGATATTTGTTTGCGAAAACTTGGGGGAGATGTTTTGTAAATTAATAGGAGGAAAAGTTTAGCGGGACGTCGCGCTCGCAGCTACGGCACGGCGCGGCGGGCGCGGCGGCGAAGCAAGGTTGTCGCAGTTGTGATTCAATTTGGACGCTAATTTAATGACGTTGTCGCGGAGACAAGCAAATTGATATTCATATGGGACCACCGTGAACTTAATGTATTTGCTTTTATTTATGCTGTTGTTGATTTTGTTTTCGTTTGTCTTGCGATTTCAATTGAGGAAAAAATCAACGCGATATGTTATCGTAAACATTTTTTTTATCTTTGTGGCTTTCGTTTTAATTCTTTACACGCATAAATAAAATCAAAATTAACTTCTCTTTCCCTTCACTTTCTCCGACTTTGAGTTCTAGAATGATCTGAGATAAATTCAAAGACGTAAGCAATGTGCTGTCCGACAGGAACCCGGTCGGTTCCCAGCGCGCCCAGGCGACGACGACGTCTCTCAACAAGATAATTGAAGCCGGTCCGGCGCGGCCGCGGCCAACCATTGTTGTCGTCGTTACACCCTTGTTATTCAATTCAACACGCCGGTCATACTTCTTGTTTCGCTCCATATTGAGGCTAATCTTGCCAAGACGACGAACAAAATAATCTTAAACTTTAAGCGGACGTTACTCGAGCTTAACTGATCATTATGACTATGACATCAAGGTTCTAATTAGCTCGATAAAGACTGTAACTATATCGGTAATTGATCCACAAACTACTAAACAAATTTATAAATTTCATTGAAAGTATGAACTGACTCTTTAAACATTGGATGTAAAATGTAAGTAAAGCTGATAAGATGAACAGATATCGTTCTGTTTGATATCATGAAAGCAAACGTGAACACACCTGAAAAATGTACCAGCGTCTGGGTATCTGTAAAACTCGCGTGCACTCGACGAGAGGGTATTTAGGAGGCTAAGCGGAGCTGTAAGGTGCAGATAAACGCGGCCGAAGTAATCCTCTTTGTGTAAAAATGTCCCCAGTCGCCCCCTGCCGGCGCAACTTTATTAAAAAGCACGTAATCCCAACTAGTGGACTGGGTAACGCGATTATACTCTATATAACAACTCAATACGCTCGTCCCGATATTAAATTGAATTTCAAATCCGCTCAAGTTCATGTCTCCGCCACTGTTGTAAATGAGTGCATCTGTCAACTATGACCGTTATCTAAGTCCAGTTTAATAATAAATAATTAAATACAGACAAGAATTTTTAAAATAATAGCATTAATTTGGCTGAAATCAACTAGAAAATATAACATTGGATGCCTACGCAGACACACAAATTACATAAATATAATAAAATAAAAAAAAGTTTCAATGCAAGTTAACGTTAAGTAAACATTGTGATTTGTTTAATACAATGCACAAATGATTAACATAAAACTTCTTGGCTCGTGCTCGATTACACAACATCGCACAGGGAGCTTTTAATTTTTCTTCTTTTTGTTTTATTCAGACAAAAAAAAATATTGCACGACGAGTTCAAGCGCGAGTGGCGTCTAATATGCACGCGGGACATGTCAGAGCTCATATCTTGACACCCCGACAGACAGGAAGCGGGGAGAGGTGGCACACTTCATTACTCGCACATCAAACAATCGCGCAGCCGCCGCCATCTTGCCGGAAGTGACGTCACTGACGTGCCACCGCGATCGCTTTGATCCTCCGCAAAAATAACACTCTAATTCAAACCCTGCGAAGCCTACTTGCCGCGCACATTGAAACGGAATTGTTTTACAAAACGCCTTTAATGTTTTAATTTTCCAAACACGCTCTCTAAATATTTACACAAACAGTTTAATCATATTACCTTTTATCGTCATTTTTAACGAAATTCGATGTTCGTACTTTACTTTAGTTTACACATTGTCTTTGTTGTATTTCAGAGTGTTTATTCTAACATGTTATATTTGTCGTACATGACAAGGTTGTAAAAATATGTGGATATATGATTGCAAATCTACCTTACATACTTCTTATTAATATTATAAACGCAAAAGTTCACATGGATGGAGGGATGTTTGTAAGAGTTTTCTGGCCAAACAACTGAACTGACCTCGATGAAAGGCAAAGACGTAGAAGATAATCTGGAAGAACACATAAGCTATTTACATTTGTTTTTTCCACGCGAACAGAGTCGCGGATGTAAGCTAGTACGCAATAAAAAGTAAACATGTTTGTCGTGTGGGGTGTATATTAAATTACACGCGATGCGACTAAACGCCCACTTCTGTAATTGCGTTACAAGGGCGGGTGTGTATTACACTATTCAAATTGATTGTAAAATATAACACAATTCATGCAAACATGTAAGAGGTAAAAGGGTTCGAAATTTAAAAAATAGTTTTGTTTTAATTATTTTCTTACTGGTTATTAAGAATTTCTTACTGGTTACAATGCTACTAATTAGTTCACCAGCCTTACCGACTAGTATTGTACAGTATGTTCTTCTTTTCAAATTCTATTTTATATCTTCGTTTCTCTCTATTTCGAATAATGAATTTCTCTTTTTCATCGTTATCCATTAAATATTTTTGTATAACCGATGGAAAAGTTTTATTATCAATATATTACTTGACGACACGAATATGAAACACATTTTTTTTCTTATGAGACCCATCAGACACCTTACAGTAAATCATTTAAACAACAACGAAACACCCTAAATCACATCCCTATTCAAAATACTGGCACCTTATAATTCAAGAAAAGTAAAAAAAAATCTTATAAAACGTGTCATCTCCCATCAAGAAACAAAGGATGTCCCTTAATTGAGGTTGAAAAGAATGTAAAGACACAAAGGCGTTAGATGTCACGGCGTATCAACAGAATTAAAGAATATTATGTGTCCGTTGAAAGGATTACACAGGTGTCCACGAGACACGGTAGATGCGGGACGATAACCGCTGCATCTGTATACTTTTTATAAATCTCAACTTAAAAGGAACACCGCAAGATGCTTCTGAAATTGATAATTGGAATATCCTTTTGTTACTCGATGTTTGACACCCTCTATGTTATGTACGGAGCGGTTCAAGTCCAAAAGACACTCATTTTGTTTATAATAATTTCCTGACAAGGTTTCCGACTTTGTATGACTGTGAAAATACTTATTGCTATTATCAATTTTTGTAAAACTAGCTTTTGCCCGCGATTCCATCCGCGTGGAATTAAAAAAAATTAAGTAGCCTATGTATTCTTCCACACTATGTTCTACATCTATGCCAAATTTCATCAAAATCCGTGCAGCCGTTTAGGCTGCAAACTCTAACAAACATCCATCCATGTAAACTTTCGCATGTAATATTAGTATATCTAAATAGATTTGTTTACAGCAGGTTTTTTTTAAACAATAAATCAGGGACATGTTTAATACAGAGACGAAAAAATCTATTATATTATAATAAGACATGCCTATTAATGACGGATTTAAAATTAGAGGATTACGTTTTACTTTGGCGTTTTTACTCTTAATTAAAAAGTTTTTTTTGTAAAATATTCTCCATTGTCATCAGTGTTCTTCAAAGAACGCAAAACCATCTTATATACAAGTATTATTAAGGACAACTTTTTAAAGAAAGCCAAGTGTAGACTTCGCGAAAGATTGCTGATTAGAAGATTCTAACACATACACTATATTAAAACAACCATGGAAATTAAACCCAAACATAATAGTTTACTTTCCTTACAGAAGGTTCTGCCTAAAAACACAACAAAGAAATAGCGTCAACGTTCTGTAATTACTACTTGGCGATGTATGGGAGTAATCTTACCTTTGTAGGAAAGGCTTAAGACGTTCAAAGCAATGAAAATCAACATGTTTACTTTACATGTATTTTCTTATGATCATAAAACAAAGCGAGTCACAAAGTGGCCACTGGCGTCTCACAAAGACAAAGAACAACAAAAAGTTCCGCCAACTTTCTTGTGCAGCAAATATGTTGTCTTTAAGTTTTAAAAGTATATTCGAGTTAAGGGAAGCTGAAAGTATAAAAAGATCACTTGATTTTTTTTTAATTACACATTCTTATTCACATTTACCAAAGTAATTTGCTAACTATTGTTTGAAAGACAATTGTTTGTAGGACGAATGTGAGGATACGCGCAAATTAATTTGTCTAGAGACTGTCTATGGAAATACTAACATTGTAGAATGTATGCCATTAACCTCCGTCAAGGAAAGTTCTACACGAATGTCATTTGCGATGCACTTTGTCTAGCATCTCGCGTTACCTGTCACCGTCAGCCATTAGCGCCCTGACCTCCCACGTTTCTAACTTACCCTATGAAACTTACCCTCACGTCTTCGGTGTCGACAAACTCTTATCGGCTATCATAGAACTTACAACTGACTTTATCATGGATACAAATAAGGTTTAATTTTGATTAATCTTAGTATTTGAAAGTGATATTAAGTTTGCTTGTCCGCCGACGCTATGACCCAAAACTTCTCATTTGCTCCGTGATTACTCGCATCGGAGTAGCACTCCACACTCCATTTAGTGCGGTTGACACATAACATTTGTTATTATTAGTGAGTATAGGTTACAGCAATATTATGATATGTTGTCGTTTTGCTATGATTTATTTTGGCAAATGATTTTAGGGATTTGTAATATTGGTTCTTGGTAAATT
>DVQG01001439.1:0-10788 GCA_018231605.1 Papilio ambrax
ATTATCATAGAATTAATAATATCAATCTGATATGGTATATGGTACACAAGATATTTCTCTATGGCACCTTTGGAGGTTATCTATCGAAAGTGAGATTTAAAACTATCTACTCTTAATGATATGTGATGTCGACATGTTTAATTATCTGTATACTAAGTAAAAAGAAAAATCTATCATTTATCAACTTTTTAAAAAGGTACAGTCGAGGAAACTGGCGAGGTTCCAACTTAAGTTCGTTTGAACATTTTGAAACGAGACGCGAAACAAAAGACAATAAACCGCACCTTATATAATGTGTTTGTACGATAAAACGTCGGTTAATAATACACAGCTAGTTTCTTTTTATTACTATCTTCTTTTGAACCACTCACTGCTATCTAATTAGTTATTTGTAAAAAGTTTCTCTCGTAAAACAAGGCAGTATTTCCTAAAATGGAACACCGCGGATTGCCACGACTGTACTTTGAAATTTACTAAATAGACTATTTTAATTATTAACAAATTTTAGCGTATCTCTACTTTGATTTTATAACATGTCCATAAATTGCTAACATGCTTGTAAATATTGATTTTTCTATTATCATTTTTTGGTACAAGTACTTGTTTATGTTTAATAACTATACAATATTAAAGTGATTAAAGGTATCCAGAAGAAATTCTTCTGAGGCTGGCTGCCGCGGCCGCACATGTCTATGTTACTCTCCTGGAAATACAAACATTTACATCCATGAGATGGCTCAAATATTTGCTCGCATTCGCGTGCATCGCTCAAAGTTTTTACGAACACAATATTCAAGGACAGGATATACTTAAATTTTCATATGTAGACAATAAGCAGAATTTATAAACAACTAAATTATATTTTACTATGATCAAATGTTGGTTAAAAAAATTAACTTTTATTTTACTACCTTATCAAATGATGATGTCAGTTCCACTTAAATATCTACTGTGTACGTGTCATGTAGTCGTGAGTAAATCAGCTCACTTAGCATTGAACTGGTGAGCTGCGGCTCACCAACTAGTACCTTTCGGCTCAAAGGATGCACTATAATTATGGGATGACCGGTGACTCGTATGCAAACAAATCATTCATGGTGAAGTAGATCAGTAAACAATCTCTGATTTACTTCAAACAATCGTGGGCTGATCTGCAGATCATCTAATTTATTATCTAGTCTAGATTTACATATATCTTACCTCAGTATGGTTTCTTATACACGATGTAGGCTGTCGTCTGTACAGCGGATGTTTATGTTTTAAACACGGCAGAGATTCATTGTACTGCACTTCTGATGGATCAATCGGCAAAATTGACGCCTCAACCTTCGGACACATCGCGTCAACGACTATCAATAACATATTTGTGTAATTCACCAGCTGAGCGTAGAATGGTCTCTCACAATCCTTGACTGGTCTATTTAATTTATCGTCTATGTTTTTGTATTCCAATTGATAGAGGAACATCTCTCGATCGCATGGCGTTGGTCTTGTCCGGTTTATGAGGACCAACTTTTCGAAATCTCTCTCCATAATTCTCGAAGGTTGTCGCGACATGTACGGGTCATCGGTATCCTCATCGTTCTCGTAGTTCTGGTATGCGACTGTAATATAAATACTGTTAGACGAAAACAATAAAAACTTGTCAGTCATGCAGTTTAGGGCACTGAAAAAATGTAATTGACCTTTGATTAATTATATTGTCTATATATGAGACAAAAAATCCTTATACAGCTGAAAAAAAAAACACTCTTTTCCATTTGCCAAATAATTAATCTAAGGTATTTGTAATAAAGGAATCGCGTAAATTATTTAGAAATGATGACAATCTTGATATTCTAATAAAATAATACTTGTAAATAACATGTAGTAAAGAGAATAAGACTGCCATTCAGCAAAATGTGTATGTGAAGACGTTCCTTGATATTCATGCTTTAAATGTACGTAATGAACCGCGCCTTTTGTAAAATACAAGCTAATTTGACGTACTCAAGACAAAGCTGCCCTCAAATACTCACCCTTTATATATCACAGAAGCGACATTGAATACATAAATTACATGCAATTATGTAACTACATTGTTACGATGATTTCATAATATATAGCGCAAATAATTTTCTTCATGTCTTATGAATGACGGAATAATTTGTCAATAAATATGAAGGTAGTTTAAAAATATTTATATACAATGTATGACGATCTCGATAATGACTTAAAACATTTTTAGGGTAGTTAAAGAATGTGCATGCGCATTCAGGAACCATATCTACGAGGCGAATATTGAAATCCAAATACTGGATTAGTTCAATAGTGTGCCGTTAGACGACGCTAGTGTGCTCAGTCTAAACTCACCGGTGGGTGTTACATACTCTGAAAACAAGATGGAGCCGTTACTACTTTATTATACACATAACTACGACCAATAAATGACTCCATAAAATTTTGATTTGTACTAAATTTTCCAAATGTATTCGAGTGCACTCACATGCACCCATTGTAGATGTATTGATATATTTTAAATTCGCAATAAAATACAGTGCTAAATGTTAAGTTAACTCTCATTTTTACCTCATAAGTTTTGTAATTGAATAAAAATCTTTCTAAAAAAACTTACATAAAATTATTTTTCAAACAAACATTTCGACGCAGTCTAAATTCTAACAATTTCTTAATTCATAGCAAGTGAACAGTTTAAGACTTACGGTACAATAATATCTATGAAATTAAGCTTATATTTGTCTATTATATGAGCATAGTGCCCCGCCCTGTCATGCAAATTGCACAGAACATGCTGACAATGCTCAAGAGCAACATCAATCGCGAATCTTCTAGAAGGTATAGTTGCAACACATAGAATTTTAGCTTCAATTCAATTTTTTAAAAATCGAATTCCATTGTGACGTCATCAAATTCGGACCTAAACAACTAATTGATTTTGGAATGGTTGGTTTAGATTTGTAAAAAATAAATTGAAGTTAAAAACCGTTACAATTAATTTCGATATACCAGTAAGTTATACATAAGTTCATCTTACCGTCATCAAAGGAATAGCTCGAAGCCTGAGCTAATGTTGAGGTAATCGAGTTGTATGTCCAGATTGTGGTTGTAATGAACCATGCTAATATTAATCGCAGGTTTTCTAAGGGCTGAAAATATTACATTGAGATTAGATTTACAATATTACACACAACAATTGGTCTTGGAGCAGTCATTAGAATAAGAGAAAAAGTTTATTTGTAACTTATACCAGCTTCCTTCACTGCTGGACATAGACCTTCCACAGTATGCGGACTTCCGCCTTACTCATCTTGAGACATCCTGCCTAATATGACTTACCGTAATTAATATCGAAGCTGGATTAGTGATGTTCTTCTCGCGGAAGCAAACCGCCTGGTAGTCCACGATGTGCACCGTGCGGTACACCTCCTCCTCCACCAGACGCAGCATGATGTCTGGCCTGAACTGCACAATTAATATGCTTAATATTACATTACTATTCAGGAGACTAAGACAAACTAAACAGAAAACAACCGTACTTTTCCAAAGAACTGTCCGGTCTGCGAGGGGTCCTCGCTGACGATGATCCAACCGTTGCTATCAACCAGGTAGCAGTCCCAGTTGTCGGACAGGCAGGTCACGCACTCCTTGTTGTGTTCACACTGTGTTCAAACAAATTGTGTTAACATAATGGAGGTAAATGCCAAGTTTTTAAGACGATAACAGTCTTTATTTCTGTTGTCTCTTATAAAACTACCGTACTTAGTGTATGTGGCCAATATACTAACCGAAGAGGTGATATTCTCGAACCATTCGCTGAGTCTTTCATGTTTGAACTGGAAGCCGACGACGGCTGCGGGCGCTTTGCGGTGTCCATCGCCATGTAGCACGGCGTGCGCGGCCGTTACAAGTGCTGCGCTCACGTTAAGCGGCGCACGTGGCGTGCTTAACGGCACGCTGTACACGTAGCTCAATGGTTCAGCGTAGTGTTGTTCAACCGCTCGACGGTACCATACTTCGTCTATCGCACGAGGAAACTGCTTTCCGAATTCAGGCCTTAAAGTAAAGAAATAAATGTAGATTTATTGGTTACAGAGAGCATTCTTTGTTTTGTTTGTTGACTCACTTGTCGGGTTCCTGTTCCCTGGGCGGGTGTGTCTGCCAGCGCGTGAGGCCGCTATGAGTCGCAAGGAACGCCACTATGTAGCCGAAACGTTGGATGAATTCCGCCCTACGGACAAATGTATGATGTTAATATTCAAACCAAATATTTATTTAAAACAACAATATAATGCAATTATTTAACTTTCTATTTATTAACGCAGTTATCGATCACATTGTTTTTTGTTTACAAAATGCTAGTTAGAGGTGAAGCTCCAATACAATGCAGAGGTAATTTTTCCGATATTACACAGGTAAAAACTTTTCTTTTACTTGTAGTAGGTATATACTCACACCATTCCTCAAGCTGCGTCGTTATTAGTGTTATAATAACATAATAATATTATTTTGTACAACTTACTTCCATGGTTGCTCAAAGTAATCACAAACAGTAATTTACATGTTCTAAAGTATTTCTTAAAAATCTAGATAGGTTATAAAATTATAAAAAAAACACACATCGTTCGTTCATATTTAGTACAAATCTGGTAAGTCGCTTCATTTATTCGATTTTTTATAGTATTTTAAGCTAAGCATTTTACAGGATGTTCAGAAATGACGTGTACAACAAGATGTCACAGATTGCTAATAAAACGAATTAACCCAAGGAATCTGTGGTACTTATATATCTTTTCAGAACAGCCTGTATAATACAATTTCAACTTTTAAGTTTTATGTATGTTAAATTAAATTTCTATTAATTCTTTAATTTTTTAGACACATTAATATTGTTTCACAGGCATGCATTATTTGTTGTTGTTCAGTAATACTTTACCTCGGCAATAATCCGATCACTTTTGTCAATGGGCTATCCAGGCAAGTTAACATAAATTGGTGCAAAGTGAGTTATGTGTGTTGAAAATGAAACATGCAGTGATAAATACAATAAGTAACCTAACAATTTTCTTTATTTCATTTTATATTCTAGTCTCTAAGATCTAGTGTAATACACCAAAATGGTTTGTCTGTATTCTCGGATTTCGGAAGATATTTTTACGATGCGATGAAATCTTTACAACACAATGCAGATCTTTGAGGGATCAAAAAGTTTTTTTTAACCAGAGACAAGGTGATATTTCTTTTAGGTCAATAATTTTCTGCATATGTCTTTGAAACGGTATTTTTTTTTATATAATATTTGGTTGTCTCCGAAAGGTTTGCTCTAAATGGTTATAGAAAATTAAATTTTACTTACGCTTTTTCATCTGACGCCGAATCGGAAATGCTCTTGTTAAACCAGGCTGTGTTTCTTGCGTCGTACACCAAGGCTTGCATCAGTCCGTGATCGCCTAGAAGTTATAGATATTAAACTTGTAAAAAACATTATGTAAACGAAACTAAGATTAGATCTCCGGTAAGCACAGTTTTTAGAAGAAACGTGCAATTCCACGGTGTCGTGGTATTTGGTGTTCGTCTACAATTCCACTGTGGTCGTGGTATTGGGCGAGCCTTCCAATTCGTGCAACTGATATTGCTGATGTATACCACTGTTAAAATTTCGTGATAGGGTGTACAAAAATAGATTTTAATTTAATCTTTAAACATGATTTGTTACTCACAATAATATTCCACCCTTGGAGTTGTGTTAGATGCTTTATTCCTCTCCTTGGCGTCCGGAGTCCCTGTTAAATTTAATTTTTATTTACAAAAACTATGTAGGAGAACAATACGAGTAATTGATCATTTGAAAATTAATCTTGGTTTTTAGAAAACACTAGCTGTTTCTCGCGACTTCGTCCGCGAGTAAATTTAAATATATAGCCTATGTTACTCAGCGATAACGTAGCTTTCTAATGGTGAAAGATTTTTTGAATCGGCCCAGTAGTTCTTCAATAATTATATTTCAATACATACAAAACTAAATACAATTCCTTTCTTTTCCTCTTCATAATATTAAGTAGAATAGATAAAGAAGTTACCGTTGGTATGCTTTTCATGTCCAGGTTTATTCTTGTGGTGTTCAGGCGGGCGTGGTTTCGCAGGCCAGCGCCAGCCCGGCTTTGCTACTCGCTCCAAGAAATACAGCAACTCTTCCTCCGGTGTTGCGAAATTACGTTCGTAGTGTCGACAATACAACCTGGGTAATTACGTTGAAAGGCAATCATCAATCAATGCACTTCTTGCAGGAATATTGACGGTGAGTAAATAATTTTAATTACCTACTAAGTTGTGAATCGTAATAAGATGGAAACATCTTTCTCTTCATGTAGCTAACTATTTAATTATCCTCTTCCAGTTCATTATACCGTTTATAATATAGCCTATGTTACTAAGAAATAATGTAGCTTTCTAATAAAAAGGAAAGAAGATATAAAAGGTTTTTTGTAATTGGCTTAGGAGTTTTGAAGCCCATTTAGCGACAGACAATTAAATCTTTCCTGTATGCAGTACTTTAATATTTTAATTATTATTATTTAACTTACCAGTCAGGATGCACGCTCCATTTATCAGAGAGATATTGTCTAGCGGATATATTTTTAGAGGTAAGTGATAATCGATGTATGTCGTCGGTAGGTGGCGGGGTGACGCGATGGCGGCCGTAGCCCTCGGGGATTGTCACCACCAGGGTGAAGGGAGAGTCGCTGATACCGGTCCAATACATGTGTCTTCTCGCGCGAGATACCCGTTTCTAAGGTAAGTTGGAATTTTAGAAACTAGCTATGTATTTAATCAATAAATTAAGAAATGTTTTCGAAATGTATCGACAGTATATATTTTTTTATATATACAACTTACCATGTCATCCAAATGATATTTAACATTCATAGCTTTGTTTCCTGTCTTTTGATCAATTATTTCTTTTCTCAACTGCAATTAAAACATGTTAATTAATTAATATAGCGACATCAATAATATGAAATAAAAAATGTTCAGCAAAACTCACCGCCGTCAATTCTCTGCTAAAGTTTCTCGGACCTCGATCGTCGTCGAATAATTCAATTTCTAACATGTCCACGCTATTGTAGCTCGGTTTTAAAATTTGCTGAAACTGTACACAAAAATTGTATTTAATTTTAAATGTACAAATAATTAATGATCACTCATTAAATTGATTAAAAAATAAACATTTATTACCCATTAAATTGATTAAAAAATAACTCACCACAGGCCTTAAATCCGGATGAATTAGCACATAGCCGTTGTTGGTCACAATAAATGCGTACCCGTTCACGCCGATCTAAAAATGATAGAATATATCAGTCACGCCCATAACTAAGAAGGGTAAACAGAGATTTGAAATTATGATTAAGAGTAGTATACAATTGTTTTGTTCTTAAAGAATCTTGACACGTTAGATCTTATTACCTATTTTTGACCGACTTCCCAAAAGAAGGAGGTACTCAATTCGTCTGTATGATTTTTTTTAACTATCTAAACTGGTACGTACTGGTTGAAGATTGTAAATAGAATTTTTAATACATTGTTAGTGGAAATTTTCAGTGAAATTGATATAGCAAACATTTCTGATGAAACCTTCCTCACGTTCGAGTGACATTTAAAGGCCACTTACACTCGTTAAATATAACACGAACTATCTGATTGAAACGACCCGTTTCACAGAAGCTCCGTAAATAGATTCTATATTTGGAACTTTGTTTTGATGCTATCAGTCGGTATAATGTAAATATTTATTTTATCAAAATGGTACAAATAAAATAATAAATGTTTTTTTTTATCTGTGTGTCGTCTGTGTTATACTAAAAAGGATTACCTTTGATACCGGAAAAAACCAGTAAAATCTTTTTTTTTGTTATAAAGACAATGCTTTAATAAAAAACAAGTATTTTTTCAGTTATCTATGTGAGTTTCTAGGGATTGTAAAATTTTATTTCGATTTCTAATGCATTTTAATATTTATTGTACAATTTTCATCTCAAGGGGGGACGCAACTGCCCACTCCCTTGGTGACACCTATACCAGGATTAAACCCTAAACGTTTTATCAATTTTTAGTAGCTTACGTCGTAGGTACTTTATTATATCGACAGTCGACAACGTGACGAATGACGTCACAAGACCTTTGCCACTCCGTGTCGACTCAATTACGATTCATTGGCTTACTTAAGCACAATGAGCCATGGCCGTTCTGGCAGAATGGCAAACGCTAAGGTACACGGCACATAAAACGCTATAAATTAAAAAAAAAACGAGTGGCGACATACGGGGAAATCCCGCGATAGCATAAATGCTTGCCTACTTAATTTCCTTAATGCAATAATATTTTGACCTGTATATTAAAAGCGCTTTAAATAATGACGCCGCGGATTAATTTCCAAAGATATCTCGAATGTTCTACGGATTGATTACTCTTAATTAATAATAATTAAGGCTGACCTCGTTTGTATAGGGCTGTTAACTGAATTAATTATAAATACATTTGTCTTAATACCTTTAAATCCACTGATATAAGTCCAATGATACTAAATCTTCTTAATATTTTTTTACGACTTACATTCGTTAAGCATTAGTTACCCTATCGCATGGTAGAGATCGATGGTAGGTAGTTTATGTCTGTTGCTATGTAAGTCTTCGTTTCGATGCAGTAGTGGCGACCGCTCAGGGAGAAAGAAAGGGCCGCCACAGGATTGCAAATTAAACAATCACGTATTCCCCCCCCCCCAAGCCATTTTTAAAATATGAATGTACACAAAATCATCTAAAAATAGGTTTTAGAAAAGAAAACATGGTATGTTTTCGAACGCGGTTTTTTCAGTACTTTTAAGATTTTAATTCTCACGTCTATTCTGCTAATGTAACCTTATGATGGGGAATACGATAGAATACGAAAATTGGGATAGATGTATGTTAGAACGTATCTAAGAAACGGCGTAACAGATCTCGATGAAATTTGGCACTGTTACTGATAGGTTACTAAGTTTTTTAATAGCTATACTATAGTTGTATAAAGTCCGTGATTCTGTGCGATATTGTACTAACAATTGCAATTCCCGTTATCAGACGGTAGCGAGTACGCACGTAAACCTTTTGAATTCATTATCGATGAAGGAAGTCAACTAAAGGTATTGATACATTAGAGTGTAACATGTTCGCGTGCAGTATACTTATTAATAAACTACATATTTTTCTACAAAAAGCCGTTAATTCACATACATATTACGTGTTGAATATTTCATTTATATTGTTATTATGGTTGCAGTCTTACCCAGATGTGGTCATAGAAAGAGAATCAAAAGGGCCACAATTATGTAACAAATAGACCCTCTAGGATCTTCTGTAAAAGAAGTTTCTCGATGGAGAAAATATTCTGAAAACTTAATCGTTCGTCACATTTGCTAAAAGTCTTAAAGACTGATTGCAGATAATGAATTAACAAAAAAAAAAAGATTTTATCAGGCGATGAAGCAGGTACAAAAATGTTAATAACATTTACCTTTCCAAAGTTCGTTATACAACTCGTGTTAGTTAAAGTTAGTGGTAGTAAAACTGTTTAAACTTTCGTGAGACCTTCCGGTGCCTACACCGGAAGTAATTCATTTGTAAGTGGTATTGTTTGCTGTGGTCATTCCAGGCGGATTTATTCCGTCGAGATTGATGAAATACTCAAGAATAAGGTTTTAAGAGCACACCACATGTGTATGGACAGTTTTATGTACGTGGAAACAAGAAAGGTGTCGGGTTTTCGGTCAAGGTTACGAGCGGTATGTAAAGTCGTGATTTACTTTAAAGCGTTTTAAAATGTTTAATATTCACTCTAATGTGTTGTTGCCCTTATCTGTGACTGGTATATGGTTGCGTGAGTTCAGTAGTATTTCCTTACAAATCATAATTCATTTAATATTTTATTGAACATCGACTTTTACATTGAATTTACGAAATTCGTAACTTAATGGAATGGTATATGATTATTGTAATGATAATCAAAATTCGTAAGCAATTGAATGTTTAAACATAGAAAAATAGCTTCCATTGTTCATATCGTAGCCTATACTAATATTATAAAGAGGAAAGATTTGTATTTTTGTATATATTAAAATAACTCAGAAAACACTGGGCCGATTTTTAATATTCTCTCACCGTTAGAAAGGTAATTTATCCGTGAGTAACAAAGGCTATGTTTTTTTGTTATTTTTAATTTCTTGTTCAAAACACTCTTCTTCTTCAAAACATTGAAATTTTACCTCTTTGACGCTCTCGAGGATAATATTCACGTAAAACATTTTGTTATCCTTTTGCCTTTACAAAAATATGTATCAAAATATATTTTCATAAAAATATTGTTTTAAACTTGATGAAACAATTACTTCAGGAATAGTCTTAAATAATTGTCATAAACATTATTCTTGACTCTGACAAAATGATGACTGGCATAACAGTGTAAGAGCGGGCCCACATGTTTGACTAAACTATCGCACAACTTTTGTGCGATTGTCGATTGTCAACTGTTTAGTTTCGCAACTAAAAATCGAGTAGTGTGCGCACCTCCACATTACCTCATATCAAAGCGAGACTAAACAGTTGTGCGATAGTTTAGTTTCACGTGTTGTACCCATATCGTACAAGTGAAACTCGGAAATGAATTCCAACAGTAGCTTCACTCATGCGGGAAACCTTCACGCGGCCTCTAGTATTACAGTAAGGCCTCTTGTCCTCAAAACTTCAAGCAAAGAAC
>DVQG01001440.1:0-10779 GCA_018231605.1 Papilio ambrax
TGCCGGGGGCCTAATTTTAGTCCCTACCCCAACCTTTTTAATACAACACTATTTAATAAGTTGTATGCAAAACCAGCTATACAACACCTGGTACGTATCTCCCTTACAATGTAAGAAATGTGTAGTCCATAATAATGATAGTTTTATCTCTGGGTGTGCTCCATGTGCTACCACGGGAACTGGAACAATAGAAAAATCTTTGCCGCTTTAAATGTGTTAATAAGGAAGAAACGTTTAATAGCTGCTAAGACTAATATTTATAATGGTCCTGCTAAGGCCAGTATTATACAATGGTATGTACTTATTATTGCAGATATGCAGCGCCTGTCTTAAATGCAAGAGCTGCGACAGCAATCGCGTCAACAAGTTCGTCGGCAGTTTGCCGTTCTGCCGACCCTGCTTCAAGCTGCGCCAGAAGGGCAACTACTGCCCGCTCTGCCAGGCCTGCTACAGGGATAACGACTTTGACAGCAAGGTACCACTTTATAAACCATTCTTTTTGTCTAATTATAACAATCATTTAAGTGTCATCGTATTATTAAATATTGTGTTTTCTTTTTTTTAGATGATGGAGTGCGGCTGGTGCGCAAGATGGGTTCACGCGAGCTGCGAAGGTTTGTCCGGAGAAGGATACCAGCTGCTGTCAGCACTGCCGCCGTCGATAGAGTACATTTGCTGCAAATGCATGCCGCACGATCCGCCTTGGAGGAAAATGCTCACAGAACACCTAAAAGCCAAGCTACTACACCTCCTAAAGCAACTTGCTAAAAATAAAAAGGCGTGCGCTCTTCTAAAACTTACACCGCACAAGAATACTCCAGTGCCCAACAAGCCCTACCGTCTTATGTCGCCTCAGGCGATACGTAAGTTACATTTCGATACTGGAGATGAATCTATGAAGACTACAGAGACAAAAGTATATAGAAATACGGCGAGAGGACGGCGCAATAATCCGTCGCAAAACAAATTAGACGAAACCAACGCCTCGCAAAATGTATGGCACTGCTCATCGTTGTTTACTGATGTAGAAATGGAGAAAGAGGATATGCCCCATACATCACACAAAGTGGTCAATCTGCAAGAACCACTGATGCAGAATAAAGAGATCTGCTTCTCGACTGGTCTGTATAACAACAAAACCGAATTTACGGCATCCTGTGTGGAAGTGCACGATAATTATCCACCTCAAGTGAAGACGGAAAAGGCTATGGCCATGTTGCCGACTTCAATCCATGATGATAAATATGAAGCGATCTCTGATGACGACGAACCCGTTAATACCTTCCCTCAAGATCGAAGTGAACAAGACCTCAGTCCCGCGTTGATACGACAACCAGATTTACTGAACGAAGATGCATCAGAAAATGATCTCAGTAGATTAATCTCCCCATCTTTACTGGATATCAAGAGAAGAGTGAATAGTGATGAATACATCTCCCTAAAAGATTTCAATCATGATATGAAAGATGTAATTGTACGAACCTCCAATGATGATCTTCAAACGATATATAAAGAATTATTCTTTGAGACATTCCCATGGTTTGATTGTGATAATAATTGCCTCCAACCTAATTTGGAAGTCGAAGGTGAACAAGATGATACAGAATCTCTTAAAGACCATGAGATGTCGGATAATAAAGGCGTGAATACAAAAGAGCAGTCGGTTGAGAAGCCACTAGATCAGATTGTGCCCAAGTTAGAATCTGAAGGAATGAATGCAGACGAGGATTTATTGGAGTTCTACCCAATAGTCGATTCACGAACTTGTGTCCTGTGTAAAGTTGTAGGCGACGGCTCACCCGCGATGGAAGGTCGTTTGTTATACTGCGGTCAAAACGATTGGATTCACGCGAATTGCGCTCTTTGGTCAGCAGAAGTTTTTGAAGAAATCGATGGATCTCTGCAGAATGTTCACTCTGCAATTTCAAGAGGCAAAATGATCAAATGTGCTTCTTGTGAAGTGAAAGGAGCCAGTGTTGGATGTTGCGCCAAAAATTGTAGCGAAACATACCATTATTCTTGCGCAAGAAAGGACAGTTGTGCTTTTATGGACGATAAGAGAGTGTTCTGTCCCACTCACGGGAAAGATATCCCTAAAAAAAGTTTGCAAAGAGATGCCGACTTTGAATTAACTAGACCAGTTTATGTGGAGCTAGATAAGAAAAAGAAAAGATACAGTGAGATAAATAAAGTACAGTTTCTAATGGGTTCTTTAACGGTACATAGTCTTGGCAAAATTGTTCCATCTGTATCTGATTATGAAGACTTTCTGATGCCGGTAGACTTCTCATGCACACGTCTATTTTGGTCGTGCAAAAAACCATCTAAGATAGTAAGATATACGATAAAAACTAAATTGATTCTTGCCGAACCATTGCCGGGCTATGACTTTGGTGTAAACATAACAGTTGATCACACAATGGACGTCCAAGTCGTCGAACGAGCGATTGCAGAAATTGGCGCTTGGCATCAAAGTCTAGAAACAAGATCGAAAACTGTTCTTATGTTGAAAAAAGACAAGTCACCAATTAAGTTTGGCAATTCGGTGACCTTAGAAGATTTGGCTGTAAAGCAAGTTATTGAACATCTCTTAGACAATGTGTGCAAACAAGAACAACAAGACGAAGAAGAGCCCCAAAACACGGCAGACCTTTTGCCGCCAGAAGTGAAAGACGCTATTTTTGAAGATCTAAATCATGATCTTTTAGATGGAATTTCAATGCAAGACATATTCCCGAAACTTATGTCATACGAAGATCTCGTTGCAATGGATCTAAAGAACGAATTTTACGGCGCAATGAGTCAATCAGAAGATAAAAGTGATTCGCGCTCGACAGACTTTATTGATGAACTTTTAAATGCGCGACTAGAATCAGGCAATAAAGAGTTAAAGAGAAGCAAATCTGAAATGCTTTTGCAAAATCATAATCTTAAAAGTCTAACAACCGGTCGGGGCCAGCAAAGATCGACTAGTTTGACGTGGAACAATAAATTCGACACAAGTTTGTTATCGTCAACTATAAAAAGATGCAAAATAGGAAAATCTTCGACAGTGACTGGGAAATTAAGTCCAGTTCAAAGAGTTGCGTTAACAGAGAGTACTTTGGAACCGATCAAAGAAAATGAAGTAAGCAGTAACATTGATAAGAAAAATAAACTTGAAAATGTTGCAAATACAAGTAACATCTGTGAAGAGGCACCACATACATCTGGTGTCAACTATCGCGCAATAGCAACAACTCCTAAACCAAAAGACGACAATTCTAATGATAAAACTGACAAATCTGAAGGATATTACCCAGATGTGATTGATTTCTATACTAAAATACAGTGTAGCCCAATATCGCAACTAGACGGTGCCGCGGATTGGTCTGGCTCTGAAAGTACTTGCAGTTCGCGGCCAAATAGCCCTAGGGATGAAGATTTTACGCCCATCCAGCAACTCGATGGGGCAGAAGATCATACCGGCAATGATAATATGCAAAGGAATCATTCCAATCAATTCCTGTACAGAGCAAGTGGAACCGAAAGTACATATACTGTCACTATTGCCGGCAACGCTATAAGCGGACAACCAGAACTAGTCATGAGGCCGTTGGACGACAATTCGGGAGCATCCGGTCAGCTCGAGCAACTTGTTAGATGTGACCGTTGTCAATGTACGTATAGGAATAAAGAATCATACGATAGACATGTGCCATCATGTGACATGATATCAACTAGCGAAAGTGAGAGTGAAAATCCTAAATCTCCCGAAAATAGAACTTTGACAACCTTACAAAATGCTTTCCAAGGTGCTTTCGCTCAACCGATGATAATACATGCTGGAGTTGTTAGTGGAACTGAGAACTCTGTTAAAGCTGAAGGTATATCGGCGCGAAGGACATCAATTAACACGAGACAAATTACAATTAATGGAACGATTGTCGAAACACCTTCTCCTGGTCCGACGAATGAAATGACAATGACGATTACAGAGCAAATGAAGTCGGGCACGGTTATATTTGATCAAAGTAAAACTACTAATGTTCAAGTATCTGCAAACCAACAAGTGCTGTCATCGCCACAGATCGTCGTTACACCGCAAATGTTATTGCCCCCTAAAACTAGCACAACAGGTGGACAGAAAATTATGACTCCCCAAATAATAACTCAACCAGGACTTCTGCCTTACAATATTTGCGTCAAACCTGGAAATGGAAATGCAAATATACAACAAATTCAAGGAAGCGCGGACATGACGCAACTTTTATCGGGCGCAGGTGGAATCCAAGTTATATCATCCAATTCAAATCAAGTGTTGACAATTCCCTCGAACCAAACTGGAAATATTACACCCATTATCCAGGGCAAAAATCAAGTAACAAATTTCCCGAACATGGCGAGTGCGTCGTCGATAGCACTACCGGTGAATTCTATTCAGGGCATGCCAAACTCATCAATCATACAGAATATTCAGCCTATGATCAGGCCACAAATACAAGGAAACCCTACTATTGTTGTTCCCGCGATGACAGCTCAAAGATTAACATCCCCTAATTCACAAAAACAACAGATTATTCTTCCGGGAACACCGCAAAAGTCACCGAAAAAACAACCACCTCATGTTCAACCGAAACCTATTTTTCATGCTGCTAATCGTGGAAGAGGACGCCCGATGCCAAAGCCCACTACGATAAAGAGGCAAACCAAATTGGAAAAAACATTCACTACAATCAACCAATCACCACTCGGACCTGGCAATACTGTTATACAACTTCAAACAAACAACCAAACAGGACAACCATCAATAATAGTACAGCCCGTGGCTAATCAGAATATTATGTCTGCTTATGTTGAGGCATTGTCACAGCAACAGAACCAGAACATGCAGTATATTGCAACCATAGCACCACAAAATGACTTTAAAACAGCACCGACACAGTTCATATCACAAGGTGGACTTATGCCACAAACATTTCAAATACAGCAAACTGAAAATGGTGGCTTAGTCGCCGTACCGAGCGGCGGTATTCCAGTGTTATTACCTCAGGGAAATGTCGGTATTTTGCCACAAGCAATACAACAAGGCGCTACAATCCTTCCTCAAGGCACAATACAAGCTCAAGGCATTATTTCTCAAGGTCCCAATGGACACACAATCCTGCCTCAAGCAATACACACCCAAAATGGTACAACTATTATACCGCAAGGCACAATTCAAGGCTTAGCGCCAGGGACAATAACATCGCAAACTGCTACGCTTCTGCCAAATAACACCTTACAGACCGCAGGAGCTACGGTCGTGCCTCAAAGTGGTATTGGAAATGGACAGACTACTATAATACCAAATGGGGCCTTGCCATCACAAGGCAATACGTTGATTTCTTCGACACCAGGAGCTACAATAATACCACAAGGGACATTGCTGCCACAGTTTTGTAATGATCAAGTGTTACTAGGTTCCACGCCTACTTTGGAAATGGTCACTGACCCCTCAGGCTGTATGTATCTTACGACAACACAGCCTGTTTATTACGGCTTAGAAACAATCGTTCAAAATACAGTTATGTCATCTCAGCAATTTGTGTCAACGGCTATGCAAGGTGTTTTAGCCCAAAACAGTAGTTTTTCGGCAACCACAACTCAAGTGTTCCAAGCGAGTAAGATAGAACCTATAGTTGAAGTGCCTACTGGTTATGTGGTTGTAAACAATGTTGGCGAAAGTGTATCTTCGCAAGCCGCTTCATCTACACCTAACGTAGTAACGGCACACACAGTACAATCGACGCCACAGACATTGAAGACGGTTAAGACAAGCGTTCCGAATATAACATTACAACCATTACCCGATAAACAATCGAACAACAATAACCGACAAACACCAAAGGTGATACAAATGAGTGCTGCACCAATAACCGTAGGTTCACAATCTGGTATTGGCAACTTAATGACTGGACGGCAGAGCGTCAACCCGATTACATCTCAGATACATGGGATGTCAATATCGAATTCTGTACAGAATATTCAGAAGACCAATATGTCTAAATCAAACAATATAACAATGTCTCCGAATGTAACTTTAGTATCCTCAACGGGTCAACCATTAATGGCTATTTCTCAATCTATACCAAACTCGGGATCATCGTTTTCCATGCAATCAATTCCGTTATCTCAACCAATAGTGTCAAGTTCAATTGCTCCATCCTGTAATAAAAACAACATAAAAATCGAAAACTCCCATGTAATTGAAATAAGTGGCAATTTACAAGATAATTCCAACTGCACAAGCTTACCTACAATAAGCGTTACACAAAGTATAAAATCACCTACACCTTGGAGATTAAACCAAAATAACAATGACAACAAAATAGAATTGCAAAATATTTCATTAAAATCGAATCACACCACGAACAACTCAGGAATTAATGTTCAGAATAATTTATCTGGTCGTCATATTTCGCACAACGAACCCGATAAGATAAATCAGAACTGTATGATGTCGATACAAAATAACGGAAACTCAATATCTTCAGGGAATTTACATTCCCATCAATTTGAGTCCAGCCTCAACGTAAGCCATCATTCTTCAAGTCACACGACTTCAAATAACGTAATTCAGATAACAGCTGGTAATATTTACCCTCCTTCATCAGTGATGAACAGTAATTTTAATGCAGACACTACTATGAAACTCAGCAAGATTAACGCTCTTTCAAAAACAGAAGATGGCCACTTGAATTTCAATCAAGAAATCATGGCTTCACATTCACAACAACATTCTCACAACGATAAAACTTTCCAAAATATTGGGAACAATGACAAGCATAATTCTGAAGGTATTAATAATCAAATGAATATTCATAAGTTAAGCAGTTGCCAAGTTGCAGGAAATATGGGCAATTCGCCGTCCATCAGTATTATTCCTCACGTGATTCGTCCTCAAATGCAAAACAATCAAAATTCGATGTCAGTGTCGAACAATGGAAATCAAATGTGTTCGATATCTAATAACTCTCATGGGCAAGTTCAGATTTTAAATTCTGCGAGCAATTCAATGCAAAACATTAATATGTCTTGCCAGGAGGCTGCCAACAACAGAATGAACAATTCTGTTTCATGCGATAGTAACATGCATCATACTAATCAGCAACACGATATTTCCAATTCAATGCTCAGTAATTCAAATTTAAATCACGGCAACATGACAATGATGTCTCATGATAACAACCAACATCCACCTTCGAACCAAATTCATATAATGAATGGTCAAATTCAACATAATCGGCAACTAGAAAATAACCAAATGCAAGCTATGAATCAAGGATCATCTAACAGAAGTTTTCATGACAATATAATTGGAACACAGCAAAGTCACAATCAAAATATGTTGTCAAACAGAAGCACACCAGATAATAATAATTTAATGAATCAATCTATAAATATGCATAATATATCTAACAGTCACAGCATGAACCGTTCGGAATTAAATGACTTAAACCACTTACATATGAATCAAACATTGACCAACATGAACAACATGCAAAACAATAGGATGATGATGGATAATATGCAATCACATGCAATTAATAATATGAACCATCAAATGCACTCAAACAGACCTATGGATAACATGCATAATCAACAGATGCATTCGATGCAACAAATGAGTCACCATATGAACAGTTCCAGCAGACAACAAATGGATAATAACATGCATATGAATCAACAAAACATGAATATGCAACAAAATAGACAAATTGACAATATGCACCATCACCAGCATCCTATGTCTAATGTGATGCAAATTCAAAATAATCGGCAACATATTGACAGTAACATGATGAATATGCATCAACATGTAACTAATCAAATGCATAATCGACAGCAAATGGATAATAGTATGGGTATGCATCACATGTCTGGTAATACGCCTAGCATGAATTTAGGTAATAATATGGATAATACAACCAGCCTCCAAGGCTTGCATACCAACAGACATGACAATGGTTCCATGACTATGCAAAATCTTAACGCAATGAATCAAATACAAAATAATAGGAATTCGATGGAGCACTCAAGTCTCATGCAGCATCATATCAATAACATGAACTCTATTAATAATATGAATATGCATAACAATATCAATAATTCAATGCAAATTACAAACTCAAACCATCAATCAATGTCAAATTCGTTGATGCATGGCCCAAACATTCCAGATATCAAAAATGACATGCAGAATTCATGCAGCGGCAGCTGCTCTAATAATTCACAACAGTTTACCAACAGCCAATCCTCATTTGAAATGTGTTCCAATATTAACTCCAGTAATAATTTAAACATGGGCAGTGGTAATATGATTCACGGTATGAATGTCAACAATTCAAATCTTTCAAACAATATGATGATGAGTTCGACAAATAATAGTATGTATGGCGCTAATACTCAGAATAACCTAACAGGTCATGATATGCTGATGAACTGTAACAACAGCAATGACCACAGTGTTAACAATTTGATGTCGGGAAATAATAATCATATGATCATGAATAACTCCCAGCCTCACTCTACTACTACTCAACATTTAGGGAGTCAAGTTCCCAACAACACTCAAATCAATATAAATAGCTGCAGTTTGAGTAGTAACAACAGTACACAAAATATAAACAACATGGAGAATTCAATAAATAGACCAAATGTAAATGAAACACCTAAATTCCAACAAGAACCTATTAGGGGGAAAAATATAATGGGTCCTCCTCCGAACCCCAATGTACCTCATAACAATATAAGCAATGACTGCGCAAAGGTTAACATCGTCGCTAATGACAAACAAAATCACGCAATATCTGTTAACAACCAATTGGGATATATGCAGATGAATTCACAAAACAATAGAGTCATTAATCTTCCGGAAAGGAACAGATTGAATAATTCTAACATTGAAAACAACATCAATACACATGTGCCTCAACAACACAATATACGTGTTGTAACAAATAATAGTAATAGCAATGTAGGCGGTATTGCCGCCGAGCCAAGTTTAGGCTTCCAACAGAAAACTGAAAATAATAGCACAATGATTAATGTTCCTTTCCAAGCAATACCTAACAGTGCACCCATGAATATTAATGTTAATTCTAGCAATAATACTGTTAATATTACAGTCCAAAACAACCTTGTTGACCCAAAAATTGCTTCTAAAGCTGCAGCGGATATCAGTTTTCCGCTTCAATCAAACAGTAATTTATTACAGACTCAGAATAGTAGTAATAGTAACATGATTTGTATACCTGTTCAACAAAATAGTACAATTAGTTTGCCATCTCAAAACAGTACTAGCATTACATTGCCCAAAGCGCCACCTACTCAACAATCTGGAATACCGACGAATGTTGTAAATCCTATGTCTATGAGACCGATGAATAGAGTTCTGCCATTACACAGAGACGGTCAGAGCAAATCCTCAAAAGCCGCCGGTACCAGTAAAACTCCATCTGTTCCCAAACATAGGCCGGCCACTCAGGTGAGCCAAGATATGCCAGATTTAAGTGTAAAAGAAGAGACCATAGACAGTGATTTAGAAAAAGCTATTGAAGAATCAAAACGGATGCTCGAATTAGAGAGAGCGAAGCGAGAAAAAGAAGAAAGAGATGCGGCACGAGCTATGCAAGTGTCTACGAAGATGAATCAAGCTACTACAAGTGGAACATCGAGTGCGTCAGATACTAGGAATATCGAACCTATTGTAACGGTTGGTCAAATGGCATCACTACCCAGTTTAGATTCAGACATGGATGTGGAACCCCCTAAAGTGTTGACCGAAAAGGATACAAATCGATCTTTACAATCCAAAATGACAAATGCTCCTACTAAACTAATGAAGAGACCGTTAAACGATAAGAAAACTGAAAGCGAAACAACTGTGACCAAGAAACAGAGTAAACTTTCAAAGGGCCAAGAAAACAAAACAGCGCAGCCGAAGCAAGCACCTGACCCGCCCAAAGACGACGGGCCTAAATTAATTTACGAAGTGACATCCGAAGACGGATTTAGTTATTCTTCCGCATCACTAACTGATCTCTGGTCTAAAGTGATCGAGGCTGTGCAAAACGCACGGAAACAATCCGGTTTGCCGCTCATACAGTACAATCTTCCTTCCACATTATCCGGAGCTCATCTTCTTGGATTAAACAACAATGCCTTACGATATCTGATCGAACAGTTACCTGGAGTAAGTATAGTCAATCTCCTATATTAAAACCTAATTATTTACAATTATATAAATATTAATAATGCAAAGAGTTAGATTAGTTAGATTTAAACAAGCATATCAAATAGTAAAATTGAACAAAGGTCACACACTAATAAAGATAAATGTTTACAGGCAAGTCGTTGTACGAAATACAAGATCCGCCAAGGTCGTCCATTAAGCAGTTGGGATAACAATCTAGACCTGAGCGAGGGCTTCAAAGAGAGCCCGTGGGGTAGCGCTCGCACTGGCCCCGTCACCCGCAAGCAGAACCATGATATGTTCAGCTGGATGGCCTCGCCCTTCAGGGAGGAACCACCGCCCTTTGGAGGACAGGAAAGCGAGAATTTGATTTCAAGGTAAAAGTTATTCTAACTTCTGCCTGTCATATGTGTTGAATTTAACAAAGATGATAAAAAAGCCGATTTTTACTATCGTCATCATCATCACTATACGTCCCCACCGAGGGGTTCAGAGCCTACCCTAATAAAGGGTGACTAGGCCATAGTCAACCACGCTGGCCAAGTGCGGGTTGGTTGACTTCA
>DVQG01001441.1:0-10775 GCA_018231605.1 Papilio ambrax
CGAGCCGGCCCATTCGTGCGAAGATGTTAAAGCGGGCTCTACCACTGTTAATGTGTTAAAGGGTTACTAAAAAAGTAATAATGAAATAACATTTGTATTTTAATTATTAGATACAAGGAAATCTGTTGACAATGAATCAAAACAAGACATTATAAACGATTGGGTAAAAAGAAATGACGAGTTTCAGAAGATGAAAAGTGAATTGAATCAGAGACAGGTAAGAATGTGGCCATTTACAAATAAAGGAATAAAAACATTAGAGAACTAAAATTTTCACTGAAGTTTCGGTAATCTGACTGTTACACGAATGTTATCGTTCATATAATATTTTACATTTTACAGAGATCAATATTGGATCTTTACGCTTCCCTAAATATAATACACAAAAAGATGGTAGCGGCAGGACACAGCGCGGACGTGCCGCTCGTCGAGGACCTGCATATCATGAACGTCGCCAAAATGACACCCGAACAGCTGCTTAAACTGTGTGCGGAAAGTTCTAAGATGAAGAATAATGTTAATGGTTAATATATTTCTTTACTAGTAACTCTCTACTATGGTGAGAACTTGCTAAGAGAACTTAAGACACATCAAACAGTTCTTCCGCACTACCAAGTTAATCCACTTCATGTTTCTCATGTTTTAATTGGTCTACCAATCAATTAGCAATAGTTTAGTTAGACGTAACTGCATATAATTTTTAATTTCTTTCCCGATACCAGAATCAAATATTTTTTTTTTCTTTTATGGTAAATGTGAAAAGTTCACTCACGAAACCTTACAAAACATACCTCTAAGTAAATTTAACTTTGCATTCATAGTAGTTATTACGAACAGCGGTCAAGTGGTGATTGAAAATGTGTGAACTATGATATTTCTTTAGTTCTAGACGAATTACCTTTGGATAATAGAATGGTATTGGACAAATTATACAAAATACCTGAAAAATTATTTGCGACATGTGAACAAGCTTTAGATAACAAGAAAACTATAATAGAATGGCTGGACTCACTGAAATCGCAGGTATTTCACCTATCAACACTAGTTTACAGAAATTAAACATTTTAAAGTACAAATTTAAATAAAGTCATGAGAAAAACTAAACAATGATGATTTTAATTCATAGATCAGTGTACAGAATCTGAAGCAAAAAATTCAAGAATATAATATGAAAAATGAGATGTTAGCCGGTACATTGAAAAAGATTAAAAATGAATGTATGACGCAAGTACAAGAAGTAGAGCATTACATAAGGTAAGCTAAATAAATGCAGTAATAGTATTCCTGTATTTGTTATAAATAGTAATGTTTAATTTATTATCAGAGAAAGAGTGAACGATACAATGGCTCTACATTTGCAAACCGAAAATTTGACATACAAATTGTCGGAACTAAATTCACACAATGCTGATCTTCAGAAGCTATTGAATAATGCGGAAAATTTGAAATCGTATACAAATAAAAATAAAGCGGTAAGTCACTAATTTTCATCTGATAAATTATATTTTAGTAAAGTTATTAATTTCACACACAAATCAGGAAATCGAAAAGGAATTAAAAGACAAACAGAAGACTATAAGAGATCGTCTTTCGAAAGCTGAGGGCCAAGTTAAAATGGAAGCGGAACACTCGAGCCAATTGGAAGCCGCTCTGAATAAAGTTAACACAGAATTGGAGTCAAAAATGGCATTGATAAAGCAATTACAAGAGCAAGTACGTATTCAAAACTTTACATCTTTAAAACGAGTTGAATTTAAATTAACCTTACAGTAGTTACTTTGTAATATCTAGAAAGTTGTTTTTCATATTTTTGTTTATATATAATACATGATCTTTTTTTAACAGAATGATAGGTTAAAAAGAAATTATGATGAAGAATTAAAGAAGTTGAATGAAGCAGTCATAGAAAATACAATGAATTTAGAAAAGATAGCACAAGACCGGGAAAAAATACAATTTGAGTGAGTATGTTTTCAATAGACCTGGACTTTAATCAAAATTATTTGTTTGTACTGATAAAGTGAATACCTTCTACTAGCTATATACTATAGCTATATACTTTAACTCTCAGAATCTTATGCAATTGCTTTTTTTTGGAAAATAACCTATTTTTTCATCTTTGGGCATTAATAAATAAATCACCAGTTCTGGTCCTAACCTACAAAAAGAACACGAATATTAATTACTACTTAAAAACAGGAAAAACGACCTCGAAAGCAAATTGACACAACTTACGATGTACTATAATGAATCACTTAACAATACAAAGTTAGAGCTTAAAGCAAATATAATGAAACTTAGTGAAGCTGAAACAAAATATAATACTGAAATTGAAGAACAAATAAAACTAGCATCGGAGTATCGTAATCAAGTATTGGAAGCAGAGTTACAGAATAAGTTGCTTTTAGAAAAAATAGAAGAATTGGAATATAGATCAGGTGAGCGGTTCGGTTAGTTTACCATGGGAGAAAATATTCTGTTATCATATACAGTGAGATAGTAATTTAACAGCTAACTATATAGTTCGCAGCAGCATCAACTCTGTACCGTTGCCATAACAAAAAAAAATGCAATTTTAATACAGGTTTATTTGTATCACGAGTTTTTTTTTCTATTTTATAGCTAGCACAAAGGATGTGGATATTGAAATGAATAATATAAAGAGTGACCTCGAAAAAGAACGATCAGAAACTAAAAACTTTAAAAACATACTGGTACAACAGACTGAATCACTTCGCGCAATGGAGGTAATGTTACAAATATATTCGTAAAACGTTCATTATATGTGTCTGTATGCTCAATTTTTTTTTTAGTTTAACCTCAAATTGACTCAAGAAGAGAACGAAATAATGAATAGAAATATATTAGACAAAGAAGAAATTATTAAAGAGCTTAAAAATCGGGAAGAAACGTTAAAATTGCAACTACAAGATAGGTATTTAATTTAATAAACATTGTTATTTCCTTTTTTAATTTAAACGTTAACAATGTAGCAGTATTACAAAAAGATTTGCTATAACATTCCAGTGAATCTAAAATGGAATATTATGAGATGGAATTAATGCAATTAAAAGAGCACATTGTACAATTGCAAGAACAATTTGGTGGATTAAATGATATTAACGAGCTATATGAAACGGTATTTATTTTTGTAATTATGATTTCTTTAACAACTAATATTACGAACAGTTAATACATTGCAAAATAAGAACACCAACATAAGTGCTCTTAATTTTGCAGTTTGGCATTTGTTCTTTAATTGTAGTCACAAATTTGCTATTAAAATTAAAATAATAATATTTCTTAACTACATGTTTTGTTACAATGTTTCTTAACTCCCTCTTTTTTTAAGTTAAAGAAACAAAAAGATGAACTAAACAAAGTCACTAACGAAAACAATGAGCTATCTGAAAAGATTAAAAAAAATCTATTGGAATTAAATGAAGCGTTGGAAACCAATAAAATAAATAAACAAAAGTTACAAGAAAAAGAGGATCTCATTAAAACTTTAATAAAATCAGAAGAAGAACAATGTAATATTATTAAACAACTAAGAAACAATTTAGACGTCAGGAATAATGAAGACGCCGAGGTTTGATTTTTTTCTAATAGTTGATAAAAATACTTGGAATATTTTTAGGGAGGGTTAGTTATTTTGTATATAGGTCCTGTGAATATTTCTAAATATTTATACTTTGTGATATTGTAGAAAATTCAGTATCTTATTTTAAAAAAATATGTATGTCAAAATGAATATTTCAGGTTGCCAGGGAGGTAGAAGTAAAGAAATTGGAAATTAATAATCTTGGTAATAATTTAGAAACTAGAAAACAACAAATAACGCAGTTAGAGAAGATTGTGTTAACCTTGGAAGAGAAAGTTCGCAAATCAAACTCGATAAGAAAAAAATGTGAAGAGAAAATCAATTTGCTAGAAACGAAAATTGGAATTTACGAATCACATCAATATAAGGAAGGAGTTATTGCAAATTCAAAGAATCTAAATAATTTTTTAAAACTTCTTGAAGAGGAAATTGACACTCCGATGGATGTCCAAGACTTTCATAGTGAAGAAGGTACTAAAAACAGTATTACTTCTGATAAAGATCGTCACCACGAACGACGAACACCCAACGTGCTTGAACAAAAAGTGTTGCAAAAAAAATATACATTGACCGATAATGTAGTCAAAAAAGCCAACCTTACTCAGAAATGTGATTTATTCAACGGTGACCACTTAGATCGTAAAGAGGTTAATTCTAAAATTGATAATAATGGCCAGAAAACAAAAACATGCGGCTTGGATTCAGATACGGAGGAAGTACCAAAACGAAAGGTTATTACTAATCATTTGCATGATAAAATATTATCAAGAAACTTACAAGCACTGTTTTATGGAAAGCATCTGACCGATAAAAAGGACAAAATGTTTGTTTTGGCTGGTCATAGACTTTAAATTGGCTTATTTATTTTTTTGTATTTTCTTGTTTCTATTCCCATGTAAATTTGTTCTAACTTTTTGATATATAAATTTTAAAGAGATGGCTTCTTTTTTATGTAAATCGGCAAGGACCTGCTCTAAATCATCTAAGATCGTTAGGACTTAAAGAAATAAAACCAAAGTATGAGGTACGGTAATGACTTTATTACTATAATTTGAATAGTATAGGTTTCAAAGTAAGTATTTTTAACGTAAGTTTACGGAAAAAGAAAACCAAATGTTAACAAAATTACATCCCATTTTTAAAAATTATAATGACGGATCAGACAACAGGGTGTTTTGGGATCCAGGACCCACGAGACGTAGAATTTGTCTTTCCAACATAGCCTTTCGTCTCTCCAGCTGGGTGCGCACTTTGCCTTCCCTCTCCAGCTGCAAGCTCTGCATCAAGATGGCGCTCTCCAGCTGAAGCACCCTGGCCCGCTCCGTCTGCAGCGCCGACCACGTGTCGTTTGCGTCTTGACATAGAGATGACACGACTTGCGATGTCTGAAGTAAAAATGTACCCGAGTTGTTTGTACGTATCATAGCATTTTGTACAAACTTTGTAACAAAGAATGCCACACCGTTGCTTCGTCAAATTCTTTAGGCTCGTGCTGCCCCTCGAGGTGAGCGGCGAGGTCGCGGCGCGCACGTGTCACCTTGGCAAACATGTCCGCCGCGCGCTCGTACCGCTCCAGCATGAGGGCGCGGGACGCCGCCGCTGTCACAAGTGCAGACCGCTCGCGGCTAAGTGTCGCCACTTGCATTTGCATCTCTAGCAACTGTCGCAAACGGAAACAAAATGTGGGCGCTATCTCTTTTAATTCACACTAAGGGCTTACGCGATGTCCCAGATCTGGATATTACATAAAACAATGGTGAATGTAAAGTAGATACCGATAGAGTACTTTCTATAAAATAATTAACCAACCTCAGTTCTAAGATCCTGGTAAGGCGTATCCCTGGAGTAACAGTCGTAATTCCTCAAGCGCTTGACTTCAAGACGCAAAGCAGCTAATTGAGTCTCATACTCTGACATACTTTGTTCCCTGTTAAACATATTAGACTATTCAAGTTCTACTACTTATATTACCATTAATAAGAATGGAATTTTCCTTACATTATCTTCTCATTTGCTCGCTGTTCATCGATAATGGATTGCAGTTTTGCTATTCTCTGTTCTCTGTCCAATAATTCAGTAGCCATTTTATTATCGTTATCACCTTCTATTTGCTGCAGAGTTAGACAATGATTGTAAGATTATCATAAAAAAATGTGAAAATCACATCAAAGAAACTTGCTTTATTTAATTATCGTATCTGAAAATCTCTTACGTTTTTCGTTTTAAGAGAGATTTCTTTTTAGTTAAGAGAAGATAAGTGATATTAAGATTTAATATTAAAAGGTAAAACGTTTTCTTTTTTTATAAAAATATTAACAATGTCACACTTACCGCAATTCTGGATAAGGAATTTAAAAAGTTGTCTTTATCTGTGCGAGTTTGTCGCAGCTCCTCCTCAACCCTAACGAGTGCGGCACGCGTGTCTTGTAGCTCCTTCCAAATTTCAGTTTCCCCGTCTGACGGCTCGCCTTCTAAACAATTCACAAGAAATCAGTGTAGAGTATAATAGACAAAAGCTGAGGTTAGCCACGTGAAGTGAGTATTCTGGCAATCCTGTATCTAATATAGTACAACAAAATTGGACATACCTTTAGACGGCAGGTAGTCGAGACAATGATCTTTTTCTATGTTGAGGAGCTTAGTACATCGTTCTTGGATTACAGATAGCTGTTTCTCTAAATCTTTAACTCTATCTTGAAGTGCCGCTGCACGCGATTCAGCCTCCAAATGTGCTTTCTCCTGTAAAGAATCAGAAATGCTAAAAACGATTGAGTACAGGACCTTGATACTTTATGTCTGTACCATTGAGACTATGTTTGCAAATTTAAAATAACCTATTCAACTTTTAAGATGGTATAGTACATAAAATGTTCATTCGTATTAATATTGTGTGAGATAACTCTATTAAAATAGTTACAAGCTTCGAAACCTTTTCTAATAACTTGGCCTGCAGCATATCAGCGCGATTCCTTTGTTTGCATTCCCGCTCGGAAACAGCGTTTTCAGTCAACTCTAGTTGCTCACGCAGCTCTTTAACTCTGCATGAAGATTTCTTGTTAAAATGTTGACATCATAGCAAACAGAATTTTTTGATAAGGATAAGATAACAACCGTAGTTCGAGAGCATCTCGCTGCTGTGACAATGCCTCGATGGTCATTTCTCCAGTTTTTGAGAGTTCAATCAATTTCTTCGATCGCGTATCGTAGCTTAGTTCACGATGACGATACTAATAGCAGAAAAATACAAAACTTATGTTAAAACGAGAAAGCTAAACTAAAATAATATTTAGATGTTAATGATGCCCCATGTAGACTTTATAAATGTTATTGCCAAACTGTTTATTATGATCTATTAAAATAGTGTTGATTACTAGTTGTTCCAATTCCTTCTGTTTGCGTTTCGCTGCATCAAGTTCCGTCTTTCCTTCCTTGACCTGCTTTTCCAAATTGACGATCCGACTTCGTGCGACGCGCAGCATGCTTTCCGCAGTCGATACTATTTCCCTTAAACTTTCTTTTGCTGATTTCTCTTTGTTCAGCTGCTCTTTTAATGCCTATTTTATAAAATTAAGTTTAGTCAAAAAAAATTTAGTACCACAATTATGTAAATTTCTTTCCTACGGTCAAAATCCTCTGTGTTTGTAAATTTTCTTTTTAGTTGTATATATATTTATAATGATTACAAAGCGATCATTCTATTTTTGACATAACCTCATATTTGAATAGATCTTCCGTCTTTCCATCTTCATGTCCTTCGCCATCTTTTTTCGATTTTTCGTCAAGTTTATCTTGCAAAATTAAATTTTCATTTTGTAATCGTTCAACTTTCTTTATCAAATTTTCCCGGTCAAGCCAAGGCATTCTGAAAATAAATTTCATACGTAGTAAACAAAATTGACAATATCAATTAATTTTCCATTGATTAGGTTAAAAAAATTACTTAGCCACTTCAAATGACTGCTTAATTTTGGACCTAATATTTTCTGTTAACGTCACCACCAGTTTCTTTATATTCTCTGTTTGAGATTCAAATTCAGCGTTTTTGTTCTTCCATTCAGTGTTCTGGAAGTATTATAAAATTCAATAAAACCCGTAAATTAAATGGTTATCAATCATGGTATGTAGATATTTTGCGTGGATATCTCAACTAAATCTATTTTAAAACATACCCTTAGTCGTACAATTAAAGATACAATTTAGGTAACTAACTACTTTGCAATGAATATGTAATATCACTCACAGAATGTACGCTAAGTCGTTCAGGCCGAGCCTTGGAGCGCCAGAGCTGTAATATCTCGTTGCGACGTATCATGATCTCCGAGTTCACCGCACGCACCTCGTCTGGGATCACAGTCAGCAAGGAATGGAGCCGTCGTAACATTTGTGGCCCTGGTAACAAATTATTTACGTTAAAACTCTTATAAGTAATTTATTTCAACTACTACACCATAAAATCTTGGCAGTGTTTGTCGCGATCATCCTATATGGAATTATACCGTCGAGATTTTTAAGAAACATTACTTAGTACATAAAAATAAACGTTTAAAAGGAAAATAGTTACCAAATCCCTCATTAATTTCCATGCTTCGTAAAGACGCTATGTCATTTCTTAACAGTAGAAGCAAATCATTTGCCGGCCAACCAGATATCGACAGCAGCCTAAGATCTCCGAGATTATTGTCGTTTATTCCACATCTGGCCTCTATCTCTTTCAATGATGCGTATGTCTCTATCAGCATATTCTGAAAGGGTACCCGGCTGTAATTCCATTCACAGAATCAAATACTATAAGTACACGCGATTTTACAAGCAATATACTGAAACCCAAATGTAGCAAACGTGATTCAAGCTGGGTTTCATCTTTTAAAAATCGCTTTTAAAATTAACCTATATGTTAGCTTCGATATTATCCACTTTTAAATTAATAAAGTATACACATTTTTACTGGCAATAATACAAACAAACTTAAACAAAAGCACACAATTTAATTAATCTTATTTCTCATTATTTTTGATCCTACCTGTTGGCTCATAACGTTCTTACGAAGCTTTATAAACTCTCTTCTCTTGCCGGCGTACGAACGCATGGTTTTCGAAATGACTGTCGGCGGCAAAAGTACATCTTTTTCTGAATATTAAAAAGTTAGTTTTTTTTATAATTGAAGAATTCTTTACTTTTAAGACATCAATTTTATATACTTACATTATTTCATTCGACACAATGAAAGTATCAAAATAAACCAACCTGTCTCCGTCAAAGTTAAGTTTGCGTAATCATCTTCAGTATGGAAATGAACTGGCGATGACGGCCGCTTCTCATCTGCCTTCTTTGCCACCTTTACACAACAAATTCATAATGTTGAGACATATGGAACTATTAAGTTAAAACAAGGCGAGAAGAATTTGGAGAGAATAATTAAGTGACTGGCAAAGAAATTGTTAAAAACCAACTAAAACAAGCAAGACCTGCAGCATTAAAGGAAGAAGAAAAGGGTCTTAAATATATAGATAAAGATAGCTGATATAACTTGATAATATTAATTCTAAAGTTACTCATTATTATAATAAAACGATTAAATCACATACATTTGTAGGCGACATACTTCGATGTCTTTTCCCAGCAACAAGTTTTTTCTGTACATTCTGTCTCTGTAAAAGAAAACAACAGTCACTCTTAGTTCTGTTCGTTTTTCAATAACTTTTATCCCGAATGAACATCACGTATCTTGCATACCGAAGTTTAAAATAAAAACAGAAGGGTTTTGATTTAGGTGCATGCTGAGCAGATTCCCAGAAAAACAATCATTCTCAACTAACCTGAAGAGCCGTGGCGTATAATTGATGGGTTAAAATTGTTACCTTCATAATTATAACAGGAAATTTCCTTGGTACATTTATAGGTTGTCAAACTTAATAATTAAAAATGTGTTTAAAAATGAAGAGAGCTAAAATTGATTCAAGATTAAATTTTGGATAAACATACATACTATGTTGTTGACCAAGTTATTTACTGGGAATGGTTCAGAGTCAAATGTAATAGAATTCGTTTATTAATAAAAATGTATATGGTATTACATTAATTGCTTTGTTGTCTTTGTTTGTATAATAAAAGATAACGAAATAATAGTCGGTTTCCCAGATACGTTTAACAATTCCCTAGTGTTTTTGTTTGATAACTTCATGAAATGCGTTTCCAAACTACGTAGCTTGAGTTTTACTTCGTTAAAACATAGGTCAACCTAACAATAATGAATCATTAGGTAATAATAAAATAAATAGAAACTTAAGAAACCCCGCATAAGTGAAGTTATTGTACACAATTTCTTCAGTCAGTTTGTGCGACATTGAAATTTGAATTGTCTCCCGGCTGTATAAACAAAACTGTTTATTGTTAATTATAATGTGTTACGTTTAATATAAAGTGGACAGTTGAATTACAGTTACATTGTCTTACAGAAATACATATTTATTTACCATTTTCAATACCATAGGAATCCTAGTTAAGTAGTCATGGCAACACTGATATGTAATTAACTTTAGTGAGCACTAAAGATATTCTTATTCTTATTCTTAACTCAAAAACTATCTGGCCGATTTAATTCTTTCACCATTAAAAAGCTGTGTCATCGGCGAGCTATGTTTTTAATCATTTTTTTAATTTCATATGGACGAAGTCGTAAGCAACAGCTAGTCAACATTAAAATTATTACGATAACTAAGTTGACAAACGTAGTCCATCTGGAGACAGCACGAAAATTAGCGAGAAATATTTCGTCAGTAGAATATGGTCAATTCTCATTTTTAAAGATTAGATAAGACTATTGATGGGCATCCTAAGCTGATTACCTAGGCTAGGTCTAGACGACTAACAATATGGTCACAAAGGGACTCTGGTGACGCTAATTTATGGAAGTAATTCTATCAATCCAATTTCAAATACGATGCGAGGAATTTGTAATAATCATTAAAACGAAGTATCCATACAAATGTGGAGACGCAATACATTCTAGATCGTAATCAAACACTTGGCCATGGGTTTGACCTGTTTGTGATGTGACTAGAATACGAAAAGACATTATTTGCATCATTCTATTGGTTATACATATTACTACCTTATTGTTATGCGACGAGACGATGGGGACATAAACCAGAAAGTGTTAAGATTGAATGTG